>PVHP010006329.1:42300-61038 GCA_004024765.1 Zapus hudsonius | reverse complement strand
TTGCAGTTAGAATAAGTTAGGCTTTGATCTGCTTCTTATCTTGTGGCCTGCCTAGGGGCTTTGGAGTTTTCAGGATTGCTAAGATTTACAGGGGCCCCCGGAATTTGCCTCGACTTCCTTCAGAAGGAGACTGTTCCCAGAGCCTGCCAGACTCAGCAGAAACCTTACTTCCTCCATGCCTCATTAGCAGAGTACCACACAGAGTGAGTTCCTGTGTGGACTAGAGTAAGACCCTGCCTTGAAAAAAACAAAACAAAACAAAAACCTGAGACTTTATATACTCTCATAAAATGCATAATAAATAAAGTACATAGGGGACAGCTAATAAAAACTTTGTTGAATAGAATAATTTATTAAGGCTTCCAAAAGAAGAAACCAGAGAAAAAGCCTGAGAACATTCAATAACAATTAACTAACTAGTGGCTACCTTTTCCTTAGGAAAGCTAGGTCTTTGCTCAATTCTGTTAACGCATATGCTCATGAGAACATCTCACAAAGTGAAGGCTTTATGGAATTCCATCTGATTGTTTGCATGAATTATGGAATGTGAAAAACTCAGAGGAAGGCTTCTTTCATGTGGTTAGCCCCGTGACATTTTCATGCAAACCTGTTTATGAGTCAATCTCTGAAATGCCACACAAATATTTTCAGTACAACATTACTGAATAAAGCTCTTATTCTTAAATAAATAATGAAAAGGTTAAAAGGAAGTTCTCTGTGCCTGGTCCAGTGTACAACTAGAGTGTGACCATTTCAAAGCCATCTAGCTTCCTGCTAGCTTTCTAAACAATACTGCTTAGGAATTCCTAAGATTCCCATGAGCTGCATCCAAAGTCAAATTTTGCTCAGAGTTCATCAGTGAGTGTCAGTCAATAAAGCCACTTGCTGTGTAAGCAGCAAAGAGCTGGCTATGGGTAGAGTTCAATGTTAGGATGCTTGTCTTATGTATGTGTAGCCCAGGGTTTCCAGCACTGGAAAACAAGAAGAAAACAACCGGCAAGTACATATATCGTGACTTAGGAGGCAAACATTGCAATCAAAGTTATATCTTCACTTCGGAATTAGGAACAGTTTCCAAATTATTTGCTATTTATTCTTAAAAATACTCCCAAGAAGTACAACAGCCATGATAGAGGTAAGGGAAAGAGGTGCCAGAGGTCAATGAAGGAGATGTTTGCACTGTTACAAGATGCCTCAAAACTGAAAATGACTTCATTTTATCCCAGTGAGTTCAGAAATTTAAGTAAACCAACCAACCAAACAAACAAAAAACCCATAAAATATAGAGAAAAAAAATCAGGACTTCTTTTTCAATCATGAAAGAGTAATATCTTGCAGAAGCATGACCTAAAACCCAAAATCTAATAAAACGACATTGACTTCATAAAGTTTTATATTATTTAACTGACAATAAACAAAACAAAACCATTACCAACAGGATATTTACAAAACAAATAGAAACTACAAACATTAAAAAAAAAATGCATGCTTGATCCCACAGTAGAATGGGAGCACGGTGGAGGTAACAACACATGACTTTTTCCTAAAAAGTTTCTACTTAATAAAAAATAAAAGTTAAAAAATGCATGCTTGCCCTTATTCTTAACTTTAAAAATAAACATGACAAAAGGCACTTGATAAAACCCAGTGTTGACATGAATGAAGGGAAATGGGGCTTTTCACATATACACTAGTAAGAGACAGAAAGCAGATGCAAAATTTTGGAAGGACAATTGGCATCTATCTTTGATGCTGTTCATCAGTTTTGACAGAATATTGACTGTTATCCATTTGAGTATTCTTCTATATGAATGCCAGACAACATTAAAAAAAGAATTAAACAATTTATACTGCTAGATATTTAAAAAAAACTTTAAAAACATAGTAATTAAGACAGTGTGGTAAGAAAATAAAAAGTTATTAGCAAAATTCTGAAGATGCCCACTTCTTAACAAGATTCTTTTTTATTATTTATTTCTATATTTATTTTTTTACTGTCTCAGTGTGGGCATATGTGCATGTGGAGGTCCAAGGACAACATCGAGGTATCTAAGCTCCACCTTTTGTTCGACCATAACTCATTGCTGTTCACATAAACTGCCAGACTGCAAGCAGGTCAGATGAGCTGGCCTGTGAGTTTTGGATTCTCCTGACTGTGCCCCATTGTGTAGGCACATTGGGATCACAGATGCATCACTTTTTGTGGGTTGCATTTGCCCAGGAAATATTACGAAGGAAGTAGTAGATAAAAAATACCCACTACTTTCACAGCTAGCCTGAAAACCTCCTCCAGGGACATAATGGTAGAAACTAAGGAGACTCAAAATTCATCAAAACAGAAAATGAGAGACTGCTGAGAAATCAGCACTAAAGTAAACGTATCCACCAAGGCACCTAGAACATTGTGGAAGAGGGGGTGGAAAGAAAGTAAGAGCCACAGGGTGGGAAGGTGTACTCTGAGATACTGTCCCCACCCCACAGAGATTGCCTGGTGCCTACCTGACCCACAGTGATTACCAATAACCCTTAGTAGAATGCAGGTGGGGAAGAGGAAACACAAGATATAGCCCAATAGGAATATGAGCAAATTTCAGTATGTTCATATATTGAGGTTCTTTCTTAATTAAAAAATGTTAAATATACATACACATTTGCAATTAAAATACCTGGATGCAATTTAGGGAAAAACAAAAGAGGAAAGAAGGTGTCCTTTTCAGAGTTCCTCCCCTCCCAACTGGCCAAAAGTGAGGTCTTCCTTAAAGAGCCCACTCCAAGTGGGATCCAACTACCTGTCTCCCCTGAGCACTGCCCCACATGTCTTCAAGGCCCCCTCCCACTGGCCAGTACACTATGCCCCAAGGGCACTGACAGAAAAGCTCTGGAGCTATTTCCCTTGCTCTCTCTCCTCCTCCTTTTGCTGTCATAACTAGATATATTGTTGTCTCTCTGTTTTCTGCTTCAGCCTTCTACTCTGTAGGCACATTTTCTTTCTCCCTCTATTCCTTTCTCTCTCTCCTTTCTCTCCCCCCTCTTTCTTCTCTATCTCTCTGTCCTGACTTCCCAACTAGCTTCTATCCCCTACTCCCCCGACCCACTGACCCACATATGCTGCCTCCCCCAAACACCATGGATTCCTTCTCCCCTCCTTCTGGGAAGCTCACTGCCCTGAGCTGCAGCCCCCAGTTCTCTGGTTCCTCACCTTCCTCTTTGCCCTCTTTGGTCTAAAGCCTTTCCTAGCCATTAATCGACATCCCGTTTCTAAAAGTGGGGTCTCAGAGTGTGACAGTTTCAGGCAAGTTCCATAGATTCCAAACCTGACCCCCTTCCCCTTGAGTGGGAGGTGTCTAGCTGGAGCTCAAACCTAGGTGCTAAAACTGATTGGTCAGATATGGACCAAACAGCTGTCTCTCTGCTCACCTGGGGCAGGGAATACTCACTGAACAGATAATTCTGTCCTAGAAGAAGGACTTCTAAATTTCCAGGCCTTAGAAAAGGTAAGGCCTTCCCTCACTCCAGCCTAATGGCTGGTGTGAGGGGGACTCAACAGCTTTCCACATGAACCTTTTTCCTCATGATCCTCATGATTCCTCTGTTATCTTTCCTTTTCCTGCTTGTTGAGCTGAACAGCATAGATTTTGTTAAACTCTCTACCACGTGTTCTCTCCACACTGGTGGCTGGAGATCTCTGTAACTTCCCATTCTCTTTTAAATAAAGTCTCCCACTATACCTTACACCCTGGTGGTCTATAATTTTAATTCCTTATAGACAAGAATTCAGGTACTCTTTAAGTTCTGAGGTGCATTGGAATCGTGCTGGGTATTATCTAAATTCTAATCCTCAGCTCCCATGCTACAAGAGGCTCTGTATTAGAACCTCCATTTTATGTTTACAGAGAGGAGAAACACCCTGAGGTTGTCCTCTGACCTCCACATGTGCTCATAATACACACATCATGCACATATATACAGAAGCACACACACAATATAATATTTTTTAAAATAAAATGAAACACAAAAGATTTATAAATTTTGTGGTGGTTTGCAATGGCAGCAACAGAAAAGTAATACGCTGGCCCAGGACAGAGTCCATAAACAGACCATACACACAGACACACAGAGCCAAAGTAAAATTCAGTGCTATGGGAAAGGGCTGTTCCTTTCAATAAACAGAGCTGGGCCAATTTGATTTCTATGTCTACTAAAATTATGTCTTGATGACTATTTCAAACTATATATAAAGTAAGTTATAGAAGTAGTTCAGTTTAATGTGAACACATGTTAAAAAGTCAGTCTTTAAAGAAAAATATGAGAGAATATCTGTGTACCCTTAAAGTAACAAAATGTTCTCTAAGACTTAAAAAGTAAACTTTGTAAAAAATTGTGTATGGACTATTTTAAAAATCTTAACTATTCGTCAACAAAAGACAAAATTACAAAAGTAAGGGACTGAGGAGATAGTTCAGTCAGCAAAGTGCTCTCTGACAAGCATGAAAACCTGAGTTTGGATCCCTAGCAAATAAGTAAAATACAGGATGTGAAGTCGCATGCCAAGAATCCCAGGACTGGGGAGACAGACACAGGAGAGTCCCTAGGGATTACTGGCTGGCTAGTCTAGCCCAATTGATGTACTTCAGGTTCAGTGAGAAACTTTGTATCAAAAAATAAAGAAGGGCTAGGGAGATGGCTCAGCAGTTAAAGGCATTTGCTTGCAAAGCCTGCCCCCCCCGCCCCGATTTGATTCCTCAGTACCCATGTAAAGCCAGTTGCAAAAGTGACACATGCAACTGAAGTTAATTTGCAGTGGCAAGTGGTCCAGGGGTGCCCATACCTTCCTCCTTGCAAATAAATAAATAAAACTAACAAAAAAAATAAGGTGAACAGTGACTGTAGACGTCATCTGATGTTGACCCCTGACCACATACACATGCCCACGTGCACACACACATAAATAAGTGTGCAAATTCACTTGCATATACATACGGGCCCATACACATATGAGCATGCATATATACACACACCACACACATACACACATAGAAAGCCTGGATAGGGCCTAGAGAGATGGCCCAGCAGTTAAAGGCCTTTGCTTGCGAACACTGATGACAATGTGGCATGTGCATCTGAAGTTCCTTTACAATGGCAAGAGGCTCTGGAGCCCCCATACAGACTCTCTGTGTCTGCCTCGTTCTCTGTCTCAAATAAATGAATGAAATAATTTAAAGAAAAAAGGCCTCGACAGTGCTGATGTCTCTAAGAGGGACAGAAGGCTGGTTCAGAGAATGTGAAGACAAAACTGGAAACTGTAACCAATTGCTAATGCTAGAGTGAAGAGCCACTATTGGGTGGCTGACAGAAACAAGGAGAAAACAGGAAGAAATCCAGTTCACACTCCCATCACCACCTGCCAAGCAAGAATCCTTCTTCAAAAGCTTGATTCCAGCTCTGCAGGAAATGCGACAACCCTGCAGGTTGTGATGATCTCAGCCTCTTCCCTTTGTCCCCAAGCTGTTTCCTGCAGTTATCTTTTATTACCTAATGGTCCCTTTTGCATTCCAACATCTACTAACCCAAGTCCTTAGACCAAATTCTCTTTGAAAACAACTGCTATATTTATAGTCAGTTATGCACAGAATGGCTAACATGTAATAAATTCTCAAGGTGAAATAATAAAGGAGAGAGAGAATGAGAAAGATCTTCTACTATAATTAATTAAATGAATAGATTTCATAAATAATGGCAAGCAAAAGAAGCCAAACCCAAAGCAGTATATGATTCTATTAATATAAAACACAAAACCAAGTAAAACTAAAGCATAATATTTAGAAGCCCTGCCACATGCTTACTATTTGATCTTAACTGATTCATTCAATCGCTTATTCACTCATCCATTTTTGTGACAAGGTTTTTGCTGTTATTCAAGCTGGCCTGGAACTAGCCTTGAAACCCAGGGTAGCATCAACTTTGTAAATCTCTGCCTCCACCTCCTGAGTACTGGTATTACAGGTATACACCACCATGTCTGGACTTGAAAATATTATTTAATCTTTCTGAGACTTATTTGCTTTACATATAAAAATATATTAAACATTTGTAAGGTTTTAGAATTTTCTAAGAAAAAAATCAATAAACCTTATAGATGAAATATAGACTGAGAGGGGAAAAATCCATAGACTTACAACAGGCTTCAATATTTTCTCTTTTCTAAAATTCTATATAATGGAGGGAAATGGAATTAAAAGGAAATTAAGTAGAAAACTGGATAAAATTCTATTGTGTATACATACCATATATGTGCAGTCAGCAAAGTGTGTATGTAATGAAATTTTATTTAGCTGTAAAGAAAAATGAAAGCATGACATTTACAATGATTTGAATATAACTAGAGATATGTTAAGCAAAATAAGCCAGATACAGAAGGATAAATACCTTATGGTTTCTCTCATTGGGGAGCCAAGATGTAAAATCATGTATGTATATGTATGTGTGTGCATATATATGGATGGGAGGGTAGGTAGGTCTCAAAACTAAAAAGGAAAGAGATCTTAGAGGAGGGGAAAGAGAGGATAGTAGAATGCAGAGGATATGAAGTCAGAAAAGGATACAATCTCAGGGAAGGACGGTGTTTCAGTCAGCTTCAGAATGCTGGCATGAACTTCCAAACAGACACAGTTTATGGGAGGAAGGGATTTGAGGCTTACAGATCCAGGGAAAGGTCCATCATGGCATAAGCAGCTAGCTCCCTTTCACAGATCCAAACAGAGAAAGAGAGAGAGGAGAGAGAGAGAGAGAGATACCACCACCAGCAAGCACCACACACAAGCTTGCACAAAACAAGCAGCAACATAGCAGGGAATTCAGGCAGAGTTCAAGTGTTCTGCACACCTTGGAGCTAGAAATCAAATCCTGCCCAGAGACAAACCACCTCCAACCAGGGGCCTGAGTCTATAGGGGAACATACATTCCAACAACCACAGATGGGAACCAGCTGGAAAGTCCAGAGACAGGGATAGAAGAGGTGAAGAGAGACAAATTAGAAGATATGAGGAAACCTATTCTAAAATGTGACAAATGAAATCTGGTGCTTTGTATGCTTACAAAATTAATTTTAACAATAATAAAAAAGAATGGGTAATAGCAGAAGAGCAATACCTCAATACATTTAATGGAAAAAGATGGAGTAGAAATAATGAAGTTAGCAGTCCACTAAGTACTAGCAAAGCTATCCAGTTTCCTCTCTAGAGGGTAGGATTCAAGACCCACCCATAGAAATGGCCATGGTAAGTTAGAGTGGGGCTCAATTTGAAGCCAGGACCAATATTGCGTTGGTATGCCAAGCAGTCAGAAGTCTCGGTCATATTCTTTCCCCCTCATATCACCCACCAAGGACCAGAAATTAACTGAAAAGCGCTGAATTCCTGAAAGAAAGGCATAGTGTAGAAGCCTGAAAACAGAGAAGGTGATCAGTGAAATCTGAATGTACCAAAAGCTGAGACTCACATCACATTTAAATCTCTTCAAAACATTGTTGAGAGAGAGGTATGTGCCAGGGCTCTTTGTAACATTGATGTGGGATTTGGAAATTCAAGAGGGGTCCTCCAGACTTATGAACCCAAGGTTGAGTTCTGTCTTAATCTTTAATGAAGAATAATAAAGACAGACTCAAGAAGGAGAAATTATAAATTACTGAGTTGATTTGGGGAGAAATCACAAATGAAGTTTGTTTCAGGGGAATTGGGATCTGGGAAGGAAGGCCAGAACATGTTCTCATGTGGAAAACATTTTTAAGAAAGATTGGAGTTTAGGGGAAACAGGAGTAAAGCTGTAAGCACATGGAAAACAGTTCATCATTTAAGAGAAACTGAGGGTTTGAAAGAGAAGTTAGAGAGGAGCCACAGGCATGTGGCATCTATGAAAGAACCTGAGGCTTCCAAGGAAAGATTGGAGTAGAGCCAGGAAGAGAGTGGAAGGTGGGGTCTAGGAGTGAGTGTAGGGGGACATTTGCTGTGTGCCTTTCCATGGAGGCAAGCCAAGAGAAGATGAATGAGAGCACCCACGTGGTACTGTAACAGGGAGCTGGGAATTAGAATTTAAAGAGTACCTAGCTAATTCCAATGCACCTCAGAAAGTGAGGAGTAGCTGAATTCTTATCTATAAAGTTAAAGAATTAAAATTATAGACCACCAGAGGATACAGTATAGTGGGAGACTATATTTAAAAGAAAATGGGAAGTTACAGAAATCTCCAGCCACTAGTGTGAGGAGAGCACATGGGAGAGGTTTAGCAAAATCTATGCTGCTCAGCCAAACAAGCAGAAGAAGGAAAGATCATGAGAAGGAAAAGTTCATGTGGGAAAGAACCCAGCCCCTCACCACAGCCATTAGGCTGTGGTGGGGGTGGGAATGACTTTACACTGGCCCTGGAGATTCAGAGGTCCTTCTTCTAGGAAGCCATATGGGGGAGAGAGGACTTTGTTTCAGTGACTCTATGACCTGGGCCAGGTAAGTCAGAGAGACAGCTGGTTGGTCCATACCTGACCAATCAGTTTCAGCATCTAGGTTTGAACTCTAGCTAGAAACACTCCCACTCAGGGGGAGGGGATCAGGCATGGAATCTGTTGAAATTGCCTGAAGGTACTATTTAAATGTCACAGATCCAGAGTGTAAATATGCACGTGGTGGATTCAGAGACCATAGGAGGTTGTATATGTAATTAAGGAGGAGTTACCCCAACTATAAAGTAGAGGCAAGCAGGGAAGTTTCCCCAGATTAAGAAACCAAACTGGATAAGGGAGAGTATTCCCTGTGGCCTGAGGGAAAAGAGGCAGGTAAAGGAAAAAAAGGACCAGACAGGAAATGGACAGCAGCCTTTATAGTATCAGTTTCAGGTATATAAAGGGAAAATTTGATTGGTTGGTAAATTTGGAGGAAGGACCCCAGTCAGCCCACACCTGAGCCAGCTGGCTGAGGTTTTAGGTGCTAGATTGTGGACAGTAGGTGGCATTGTAGATCAGTCCTCATTCTTGTACCAGGACGAGATGGCATGTAGAGTGGTATATCCTGATTCCCTCTGGGCCTCAATCCCTGACTGAAATGGTCTAAAAGAAGCTAGCTTTCTCCCATTCTCTCTCAACATCTGTAGGAGGGTCTTAGCAAACCTGTCCATGACACGATGACAGAATTATTAACTGCAGAAGAATGGCTATGTAGTAAGAGGTGTGCAGTACACAATGCGTTTTCAGAAAGTCTAACATTTGCACAGTCACAGTAGTGTAAACACTAAGTATTGAACAAAAATGAACATGTAACTGTGTTGGGGCACAAAGGATGGAGTGCTGTGGCGTGGGTGTATTCCAGGTGCAGTCACTTGGCTTTCTTACATCCTCACCCCTTCAATGTCGGATCTTAATCATAGAGGCTGGGGAAATGACTATAACCACGTTTCCCGAAAACTGTTGCTGTTACAGTTCTGGAAAAAAAAATCAATTCTGTCCTAACATGCACTAACTTGAGTGTTGGAAGGCAGACGTGAGAAAAAGGGCATTTCCTTGTGGCCATGGCTTCTGGTAAACAAGGCATTGAACTGGCTGGAATGTTTGCTGGGGGTGGGCCCCACATTCCACCGTCTATCTGGAACTACTGGAGTGACCACTGCCTCTGGGCCACACTGAAAGTGTGCCGCTGGAGTCAATAGGTCCTCAGTTCCTTTGCCCCTATTCAATTGTTGTCTTTCTGCCCCATCCTCAACCATTCGCTCAACTAATTCCTTATGTTGATCCCTAGAATGACTGCAGGTCCATAGATTGAACACTGATACAGAGAGAAATAAAGTGACCCCGAGGAATAGTGTTTCAGCTCATTACTTAGAAATCTAGATCACTGCAGATTTCTAAATGAAGTAGCAAAGTAGATGCAGTTAGCCTTGGAGCGCAGATTCGAGATAGGTAGAGGTGAATGTTAGTAATAAATCATATTGCAGGTAACCCAAAGGATAACTTGAATCCAACTTCATTCATCTAATCTTCCGGTAAGAGAAAAGCTTACATAACATAGAGCCAGTTTAAATATATACATATATGTCAATTCTATTCTCTAAAAATGTTTGTTTGCACCAGAGATATAGTATTGATATAGTATTAACTCTTTCACTGATCTCTGAAGACAAAATGAACATCAGTATATGTTAAGAGAAGCAGAATGTTTTGATGTTTGCTTTTTAACCCCAGTAAATTTTTAACAATTTTCCTTAAACTTGTATTTCTATGATAACTTTTGGGGCACCTTCCGTTGAAAGATATTGTATCTGTTAACTTGTCAGCCTGCATAAATTCCTGCAAGAATTCATCATATTTTCTTGTGTTTTTCTATCCCAGTCTCCAAAAACACCTGCACATACTTTCACATAAGTGATGCTGAAGTTTTGAAAAGATAAAGGGGATTTACTTAAGAGAATTAGAATAGTATAAAAATAGGATTTTTAATTCCTGCTCATAAAAAGTCTTGTTTGTAATCATGTCCACAAGTTGGCCAACAAACTTTGCCATGATGCTCGGACGTTTGTATCTTCTCTTTTCTGGATTGCACTTTTTAAAAAATTTTTTTATTTATTCATTTTCAAGCAGAGAGAGAGAAAGAGAGAGAGAGAGAGAGAGAGAGAGAGAGAGAGAGAGAGAGAGAGAGAACACGCACCAGGGACACCACCTTGTGGATCTGGGCTTATGTGGGTCCTGGGGAATTGAACCTGGGGCCTTAGGCACTGGAAGCAAGTACCTTAGCCACTGAGCCATCTATCCAGCCCCTGGACTGCACTCTTTATTAGGAGGAAAACACAAGTCATATTTTTCTTATACAAATACACTGAAATCACTCAAAACTTCATTTTCTGATTCATCAAAGTCCTTCAGCACTGTTCAAAAAGTCATCAGAACCTTGGAAGCTTCCAGTTAGGTCAGCCACAGCGCATTTTCAGAACAAATTGTTGTGGTTTGAATGTGAAACATGCCACAAAGGCTTGAGTTTAACCTCTGGGTCCCTAGATAATGCTGTTTCAGAAAGCAGCCTTTAGGAGGTGGAGCCTCACTGGAGGAAGTGGGTCACTGGGGGCAGAGCTTGGAGTTTTCTATTCCTCAGACTTGTGTCAGCTCTCTGCTTCCTAATCTGCTCAAATGAAAGGAGGAAAGGAATGCCAGCTGCATCCCCCTGCCCCCATGGTACCCTCTGCCTCCTTGCCTTCCCCACTATGGTGGAGTGTCTCCTCAAACTGTTTGATTAAAAACAAACAAGAAAGAAAGAAAAAGAAGAAAGAAAGAAAGAAAGAAAGAAAGAAAGAAAGAAAGAAAGAAAGAAAGAAAGAAAGAAAGAAAGAAAGAAAGAAAGAAAGAAAAAGAAACCTTCCTTTCTTAGGTTGACCCTAACCCCTTCCTTTCTTTTTTTTTCTAGGTGCTTGAGTCCTTTTATTTTTTTTTTATTGTCCATAATGAGTTACATTATTTAATGCATTATTTAATGGGCAAACGATGAGTTGTTATTCCCAGGTCCCCAATGCCCCTCTTCCCCATCCCCAATCAGCTGGATATCCTCCTCCGTGGGCAGTCTGAATCAATCCTTGGGGCAGGGGACCATGGGCAGCCTAGTAGTCAGCCCAGTTCTCCTGGCCCTAGTATGTTGTTACTGAGGGGGCCATGCCTCTGGATATTCTCCCCCAACAAGTCTCTCACAATCTTTCCACCCCCTCTTCCGCTCAGTTCCCTGAGTCGTCGTGGGTGAGTATTAAGGCTGCTTTAATGTTGAGAATTTAGGGGTCTTTGTGTCAAAAATCATTGATTTCTATCTCACTGGCTTATCCTGTGTTGATTGACTGGCTGTGGCTGTGGGTACCCCTTCCTTTCTTAGGTTGATCCTTGTCAAGTATTTGGTCATAGCAATAAGTAATTTTCCAATTTATGATCCCATGGAAAGTTGTTGAGAGAAGTTTTAATTCAAATTGCATGAAGAATGACTTCCTGATTCTTAAAACAATAAAAAATGAAAGGGGGCTGGACAGATCCCTCAGTGGTTAAGGCACTTGCTTGCAAAGCCTAAAAGCCTGGGTTTGATTCCCTAGTACCCATATAAAGTCAGATGCAGAAGTGGTGCATGCATCTGGAGTTCATTTGCAACTCAGCTCTTTCTCTCTCTCTTTCTCTCTCTCTCTCTCTCCTTACAGATAAATAATTTTTAAATGAAATGGATGCCAAGAAAAATATATCATATTTAAAAATATTATGAAAAAGTAAATAGCCTTGTCTTCTGGATTACCCAAGGATAACTCAAAATTATCCTTGAAAATAAAATCCTCACTTTGTCTATGTATGTGATAATTAATCTCCATTGTCAACTTGATTGGATCAGGAATCAAGTAAGAGATATGGGATCTGAGGGGGGAACCCCTCACCCCATGGAATGGGCAAGGCCTCCAGCAGCAGTGCAGAAATAAAGAGGTCCAAGGAAACTGCAGTAATGCTTGCTTGAGTTTGCATCTTGTGGTGAATGCATCTTTCCTATGGTTGCTGTTGCTGTCACCCTTCCCTGCATCAGAACCCAGTTCCTTCAGTCTTCCAACATGGATGGAAGGACAGCAGCATTCCAGGAATACTCCATACCTTCAGCACCTGATTGGGACTACTGAAGAATCCAGCCACATGGACTGAGCAGTTACTGGGTTCTCTGCCCTTCCAGCATACAGACTGCCATTGTTGGACTGCTCAGTGCATAACAAGTAAGCCAATCTAATAAATCCCATTGTAGTATATATTCATTCTACCAGTCCTGTTTCTCTAGAGAACCCTAATTAATACAGATTATGGTGCGAGGAGTGATCCTAATGGAAACAGAATTGTGAGGAAGAATTTCTCTAAAGGGCTTAGTGGTATCTGTAGCTGGCTCTCCAAGTCGGGCAAAGCAAAAGCTCCTGAAGAGTCTCCTGGAAGCAAAGAAAGCACTGATAATCCATGGTGTGAGTTACTAAAGGAATGATGCAAGACAAAAGCATTTGAAACTCCTAATTCAGTGACTCTCTATGTAAAACTTTGGAAAATGTCTGGAAAAGTAAGGATAATAATAATGCTGAGTGGCTGCTTGTAGCATCTCTGGATAAAGAAACACAGGGGTGGGGAGGGGAATGAGCTTAGAGATGAAGTTTCCTAGTTCTAGATGTACATGAATAATCTAAAGGTTTCTAAGAATACCCTGGAAGAGACTTTTCCCTCTAGCATTCAAAGGGTTCAAGTTGTCAAAAACCAAACTTAAGTGTTCAACATACTTATTGACTTACAGGCTTACTGACAACACCAGGTTAGTCCCAGCAACAAATGGTGTCCACAGATAAAGTGAAGGCACTGATTGGGACTGTGTAACTTGAGGTGGAGATGTGTGAAAGGACCCTGGTGAAGCCGAGGACATCAAACTCTAAGATTCTGATAAATTTATTTTGCCTGGGAAAGTAACCTCCCAACCCCTCCCTTTAATGTATTTTCCTCTCCACCCTGGCCTATGGAAATTAATCTTGCATTATCTGTGGAACCGGCAATGACTTTCCATGAAGAAGATGCTAAGCAAGAAAATACTAATGCCCCCTCAGGGCCATGTTTCTTTGTCTCTAGATCCATTAGACCTATAACAAGACTAAGGGCTATGGCTGTGTAGGCCCTAGAGGTGAGGTATAGTGTGACTACACCCATAAAGTGCTACACCCATGAAGAACTTCATGAGTTTTCTAACTCATAAAAGCAGGAGTCCAGGGAACATGTTTAGGGCTGAATTGTAAGAGTGAAGGATAATGGTGAAAGATTATGGGTTAGAAGGAATATGTTTGAATACCAAGTAGACAAGGGGTGGATTTGTGATGGTGAACCTCAACTGTCAACTTGAGTGGATCTACAAACATCTATAAAATAATTCTCTGGGCATATCTGTGTGGAAGCTTCTACATTAGGTTAATTGAGGTGGGATGACCTACCCTAAATGTGTGACACTCTTCCATGGGCGTGGGTCACAGACTGAATAAGAAGGAGAAAGATAGCTGAAGATAGATATTCCTCACTCTCTGGTTTCTGACAATGTGACCAACAGCTGCACGTTCCTTCTGCCATGCCTTCCCCACTCAGGTATCCACTTGAACTATGACCCCAAATAAACCCTTCCTCCCTTAACTTGCTTGTTACCAGGTATTTTGCCAAAACATTGGGAAAAGTAGCCAATACAGTATGCTTCCAAGTGGTTTTATTTACTCATGTCTTTATACCTTTGAAAAATTTTCCACTTTGGCAAACATGCCATTGGAAATATCTCTCAATTGATAGCAGCTAATTTCCACAGTGCTAGCCACTGCCTTGTCACATAACTTCAAGGTATTTTCATTCTGTAGTCTAGATTCTGCAACCGAAGGAAAGACTAAGTGTATCTTTAGAAGAGTATGCTTATTTAATGTTTCTGAACCCACTTTTCTCATCAAAAATTGAAGCTTGCTGATAAATGAAGCTCAAACTACAAGGTTAAATCATTTGAATAGCTCTTTGTTAATTTCACTTAGTAAAGAGAAATGTGTAAGTAAATTTGTGACTATAAGCCTTGTTAAAAACAGTTTTAGCAAGGAGAGATAAATTATATATCATAAAATGTACTCATTCTACATGTACAGTGATTTTTCAATATACATTGTATACTACCACAATTCCATTTTAAAACATTTCCTTTACTGCTAAAATGTCCCCAGTGCTTGTCATTTTCATTTATATTTTCAACTCTAGGAAAGGTCTCAAGATCTTTTATACAATTTGTGATTTAGCTTGCTTAGCCTGCATAGGCCCTAGGTTTGATTCCCTAACATTGAATAAACTGAGCATGGAGACACACACCTGTAATCGAAGAACTTGGGAGGTAGAAGCATGAGGATCAAGAGTTCAAAGTGATCCTTGATTACATAGCAAATTCAAAAGCAGTCTGGGGTACAGGAACTCTATCTCAAAAAGTAATGTTTTACAGAGAAAATTATGCAACATGTAGATTTCTATGTCAGACTTCTTTCACTTGACCTAATTTTAGTTTTCATCCACTTTGTAACACTGTAGCATAGATTAATAAGTTTTCCTTTTTACTCTTGAAACTGCTTATTTTATAAATAGATTACATTTTGTTCATCAGTTTTCCAGCGATGGATATCTGGATTGTTTTCAGTTTCTGGCTATTGTAAACAATGCTACTATGAACATGCATATGAATATATTTATGTGGATGCATATTACCATTTCTTTTCTTTTTATTATTAAGTAGAAACTTTGTGGTGATACATCTTGTGTTAGCATCATCATTTCCCTCCCCTGCCCTCATTCCACTGAGGCAGTCAGTCACTGGGTGTGGGAGGGGGCAATGCCTCTGGATATTCCTTCCCACCCTGTGGCTCTTACACTCTTCCTGCCCACCTTCCCCAAAATTCCATGCACCGTGGTAGGTGTGTCTTTGCCAGGCTTACCATGGAAGTAGCATTCTTGCTCATCTTGCCAATTCCTCTGTGATTTCCAAATCTCTTAACCTATGTCCAAAAATGGAATTTCTGATCAGGGTGTAGTTAGCCACAAGCCGCTGGGATGAACCTCAAAACCAGGCACAGTTATGGGCAAAAAGGACTTGTTGAAGTTATAGATCAGGGGAAGTTCCTTAAAAGCAAAGAGGCTGACTCCCTTTCATAGGCCCAAGCAGAGAGAAACCCATCAACAGCTCCACACACACACTGCCAAACACAACAGAAACTCCAGACTTGAACTCAGACTGCTCTTTGCATATGTATAGCTGGAATTCCAGACTCATCGAAGAAATATCTTAGGGCTGGACCCTAGGATCCAACCAAGATGACATCCCCTCCAGCCAGGCAGCTGGAGAAAAACTTTAATAAACTCTTAAATCTATTTAGGGGCATTTGTTTAAATACCACAATCTGCCCCTGGCACCCAATAGATTAATAATGATCTCACATTATATATTGTGTTCAGTCCAAATTTTAAGAGCTCACAGTCTTTACCAACTTTAAGGCTGTTCTAAAGTCTCAAGTCTTATCTGAGAGTTAAGGTTGTATTTTAACTGTGAGTCTTGTAAAATCAAACCAAGTCACATGCTTTTAACATATAATGGCACAGAGTCAACATTTTCAAATACTATGAGGCATAACAAGGAAAGACTGGACCAATGCAAACTCAACAACCATTAGACAAACATCAAAATCTGTAATTCAAGCCCGATATCACAATCAGTGACTCACATTCTCTAAATTTTTCAATTCTGTCCCTCTAACTTGTCCAAGTAACTGGGGAAAACTTCTATCCTGAGCCTACAGTGTTCCAAGGTATCTCTAGCACAGTCCTTATATGTCCAAAACATCTTTGGGTCTCCATGCAAATAATGGTCCATCTTCCAAAAGCTTCACTGTCCTATCAGGGACTTCATGCCCTGATCCATATACCCCAACTCAGTAGCAGCTCCTGGAACCAGGTGCACTTCATGTCCCAATCCTCACATACATTTTTCATGCTTCAAAAGCAATACCAGGTATGCAGGACACAGCCATGTTGTTAATTTAGGTATGAAATAAATCATGACCTTGAAAAGCAGGTTCCTTCCTTTCAGCTACCTGCTTTCAAAAGAGGTGGCACAGTCTATCATTTAAGTCTTTCCTGGATGATATGACCTCTGGCATCTCTCCATTGTTTCAATGTAAAACAGTTGGGCAATCATCTTTAGAATTGCTAATGTGTTGACAATAGCAGCTTTAGTAATATAAAGCCAGTCCCTGTGTTAGTAAGTTAAACCTTCTTGAATTTTTCCAACTTTACATCTTAAATTCCTAGTTCCATACAATTAGCCAAGCACATCAATCTATTGCTTAAATTCAACCTTGATCAAACTCTCTGGGCATGGTCAATAGAACTCATCCAACCCTTAATCCAGTAATGCAATTCCAATAAAGTTCTCTGCAGTCTTTCCTTCCCCTTTGAAAGTTCATAAACCAAGCCTTTAAATGTAACTCTCTCTGCACTTACCTCTCTGGAAAGTGCCTTCAGTTTTAAGTCCCAAATCCATGTCCATTCCTCGAGCACACAAGTCCCAGAAAACCAAAATCCACATGGCCAGATTCATCTCAGCCATATCACCCTACATCTCAGTACCAAATTTGCCATAGTCAGCAGCATGCTGATGGGATGAACCTCCAAACCAAGCACAGTTATGGGAGGAAACCAGGTGATATGAACCACAGTAAGTGGGAGGCATTCATTCCACATGGATTGCATGATCTGGCCCTTCATGAACCACCCCAGAAGCAAGCACACTTCTGGTCTGGTCACTACACCACCTAATTCCCACTTCTCTTGGTTTAGGAAGCAGTAGAGGAATCTATCCCTGTAGACTGTCAACTGCTGGGAGGAGTATGAAAGAGTCATTTCCCAAACATGAAGACAAAGTAAGCTGAGAATTATGGTTTTTCTCAAGTGATGAATCACTCTTTTCTCACTATCTATCAGCTGTGGTGTTTGAGAAGGATTAAAAAAATAATTATCTCTTTTTATAATGCAAGACATTCCCACTACATATAGTGATTAGACCAGAAGTACTCCAATTAAGGCAAAACTCAAGACTGTCAATGAGAGAAGCTAGAATGCTATTCCTCGGAAGTGACCCAATAACCTCTGGCAGCCATGAGAAATGTCAGCCTGAGGAGAAATCTAACATGAGAAGCATAGCAAAATCTGAGAGCCTACAGAAAGATCTAGAACCTTGATGAAGCAACTCTTATAGAGGTTTCTACATCTTCACTTTTAGAATGTGTAAACAAATGCATTGTCTTTAGTTTTTAATTTAGATTTTTTTACTGCAACAAAAGTCTCTTGTTGGGTTCAACTCTTCTCTGCACTTTTTTTTTTTTGGTTTGGTATGGTTTTGTTTTAACATTTCTTTGGTATTTGACCCTCTCCTAACTTTGTGTTCCTAGGATTGATCCATTCATTCCTCTTTTTCTCTTTAAAGCTCCAGTATGTCTGTGAAACAAGCATGGACAATAGTCCACTGCTGTGGATCCAGGCTCAGCTCTGCTCACTCACATACAAATTGTTCATGAAGGCCACTGTGACCCAGTTTGGGGCTGTGTCCTCACTTTAACCTTGACCAACTGAACACTACACCTGCTAATTACAGCCGACTCCTTGGAGAGAAACTCTGACACCTCAGGTAACAGACACCTGCCTTGGAACCCAGTCCAGGCTCCTGTGGGCTATCCTGGCTAAGGACTCACCTGCCAGAACAGGGAATCAGGTAACAATAACAGCACTTTCTGCTGGTTCTTTTGTTTTGTTTCTGGACAATTCCATTCCAAGTTTCTTCTAACATGCTACTGACTAGGCTTGTTCCCTAAACATTAGCATTTCTCCAGGCTTAGGTGCCTTACGGGACTCTCAGTCTTAAATCCAGAAAAATTGAGTGTTCTTCCCAAATCCATAGTGACAAAATCCTGCTTGGAGGTGGATTCTCTGAAGTCAAGGAGTGTGTGGTTACTCCCACAGCAAACGGATCAGTCTTCTAACAGCCTTTATTGGAATACCTACAGAGTATCTCCTACTTGACTTTGGAGGTGACATTTTAAACAGAATATATATATATATATATATATATATATATATATATATATATATATATATATATATATATATATATATATATA
>PVHP010006329.1:0-42200 GCA_004024765.1 Zapus hudsonius | reverse complement strand
AGACAAAGGAGTCTCCAATCTGTAGCCTGTGGACTACATGCAACCCAACACAAAATTATAAACTTATTGCAAACATCATGAGATTTGCTTGAAATTTTTTTTGCAACTCAATTGTGCAGTTTTCAACCATTAACTTTCTAGATAACAATGTTGTGTTTCAAGTAAAATACACTCAGTAAATCTTCATTGATGCCTCTCAAGCTTTAGAGTCCATAAGACTCACCAGGAGAGTAAGTCAAACCACCCACATTCAAGGTAATACAACCCAGAGATTCTGACTCAATGAGTCTAGGGAAAGGCCCAACCTTTCACCAGGCTGTTGAGTCTGAAAGATTGCCTAGTACTCACACATGCCGGGCATGTAGTTGAAGCAAAGTTTTCTAAGATGTCCTCCAACTCACAACGAAGCAGCTGCCATACACAGCAGTTACCGCCCTGGCAGGACCCTCTTGCAAAGAAAGCTTAGCATCATGCCCAAGGTAAAGGATCATACTTGTTGCAGTTACTTTCTTGATGCTGGACATACACCCGACTAGAAACAGCTTATGGGAGAAATGGGTTTATTTCTGGCTTATAGAATCCAGGGGAAATACATGAAAGGCAGAAGAAGCTGGCTCACTTTCATAGATCAAAGCAGAGAGATACCAAACACCCAGCAAACAAGAACAGCCAGAGCTCCAACTGCTCTGAATACACCTTAGGGCTGAACTACACTGGAGACTTAAGTGGTAAGTTTAATCAAAAATACCGCTGGGCGTAGTGGCTCACGTCTTTAATCCCAGCACTCAGGAGGCAGAGGTAGGAGGATCACCGTGAGTTTAAGGCCACCCTGAGACTACATAGTGAATTCCAGGTCAGCCTGGGCTAGAGTGAGACCCTACCTGAAAAAATAAAAAGACTAAGAGCTGAGGGGGCTTAGGAGGTGGCTCATCAGTTAAAGGTGCTTGCTTGCAAAGCCTGTCAACCTGGGTTCAATTTCTCAGTACTGACAAAAAGCCAGATATTCAAAGTGGCCTGTGTGTCTGGAGTTCATCTGCAGTAGCAAGAGGCCCAGGCACACCCATACTCACATATGTATTCTCTCTCTCTCTCTCTCTCTCTCTCTCTCTCTCTCTCTCTCTCTCTCTCTCTCTCTCTCTCCCAACAGTGCTGCTGTCAATAGTTAGGGTGAATCTTTCTACCTCAGTTAATACAATATAAAACCTCCCTCAGAGATTTGTCTTTTAGGAATTCTAGATCCTGTCACGTTGACATTTATGATTAAGTGTTATCGTCACCTAGCACCACCCGCACTCTGTAGGGATGCTCCCTCTTCTCCCAGTGACCTCAGACCATTCCTGCTCAGGGCAAATAAAAACATTGTTTAAATGCATAAGCTGAGCTTCACCATTTCTAGTCTCTATGGTGCTTAGTTATTATAATAATCCATTTTCAGTAAATATTGAGAATCCCCAGCTCTCTTTTACATATTTTTGCAAAAATTAACAAACTGCTAAAATATATAACTATAAAGTTCTCAGAATAAACAAGACAATTCAAAAACTGAAATTTTAAAGATGTACACTTTTTGACTAAAAAAAAAAGCCATGGCAATCAAGATAATGTGGTACAGGGCGGGGATATGGCTCTGAGGTAGTCACATGGCTAAAATAATGTGCTGCTGTCATAAAATAGAAATATAGATAATTGGAAAAGAACTGAGAATCCAAAACAAAATCATTAAATTTATGGTGAAATGACTTTTAGCATATGTGCCAAGATTATTCCATGGGGAAGGAACATCTTTTCAATAAGTGATGCTGAGAAAAGTTAGTACCCACACGCATAAGAATGAATCTAGGCCCATACATCATATCAGATACCAAAAAATCCCTCTAATTGATGACAGATTGAAGTATAGACTAAACTATAAAACTGTTAGAAGAGGGCTGGAGGGACGACTCAGCGGTTCAGGCACTTGCCTGCAATGGTAACAACCCTGGGTTCAATTCCCCAGTGCCTGTGTAAAGCCAGATGTACAAAGTGGTGCATGTATCTAGAGTTCCTTTGCAGTGGCTGAAGGCCCTGGCACACCCATTCTCTTTCTTTCTCTCTCTCTTTCCCTCCTTGCAGATAAAGAAATAAAATATTAAAAAATAATCTGGTAGAATTTGACACTAAATCAATTTAAAAAACCTGTTAGAATGAAAGACAGGTGTAAATCTTTGTGACTTTGGATTAGTAAATTATTTCATCATATTGAAAGTTATGTCTAAACAAAACATAAATGTCAAAATAAAAGTAGATTAAGTGAACTTCATCAAAATTCAAAACCTCTGTGCTTTAAAGGTTGTCATCAACAATGTGGGAAGACAGCACACAATTAGGACATATGTATGACTGATAATGGACATGTATTAGGATATACAAAGGACTTTTACAAGTGACCATTTAAGCATGTAATTTCAAGTATAGGCACAAGACTTGAATAGTTGTTTCTCCAATGCATATGCACAAACAGTCAATAAGCTCACGTGTAATTTCAAGTATAGGCACAAGACTTGAATAGTTGTTCCAATGCATATGTGCAAACAGTCAATAAGCTCACATGTAATTTCAAGTATAGGCACAAGACTTGAATAGCTATTTCTCCAATTAATATGTACAAACAGTCAATAAGCTCACATACACAGGCTATCACTGGTCACTAGGGAAACATATATATCAAAACCACATGATCTACAGTCTCCTCTCTCTCCCTGGGCTTCCAACTCCTTAAGCGAGGTAGGAAAGTGAGGATAGAAGGCCAGCCTCTGCATACTTTGAATATTTTGCCCCAGAAAATTATTTTTCAAATAAAGTTATCAAGGACCTTCATACTTGTGAATTAAACAAATAATAATTAGAATTATTTTCTGACAAAAACATTATTAAGTATGACTAAAACTATATGTAGTATGTGAATTTCTTCTTCTAAGAAAACTTATACCTTCTCTCCACTAAGTCAAAGTATATAGTTCTATGTTTTTATTAATTATTATTTTTAAAATTTTGTACATGTCTGAATAAATCTTTACACATTTAACAACTTAGGCCTTCTATTTCTAACATACTGTAATTGCATAGATTTGATTTTTCTCTGTATAAAGTTAAGATCCTGGCAGCTAAAAAAAGCATAAGCTATTTCTGTCAGCGTTCCTCTGGGACTCGTTAGGCAATTATTTCAAATTGAGCAATTGCACTGTCTTTTTTTCCTACTAGTTATCATTTGAAAAAAACTCATGGCACTTTTTTTTTTAAAGAGATGACAGAGAATAAAGCAAAAACCTCCTTCAGCTGGCCAGCATGCTGCCTTTAAACACAGAAGAAACTTTCCTGCCTGTATTTGGATTGAGGTATATATTTAGACTACCCTCGGGAGCTCCATGCTTTGTACTCAGAGCACGTGTTTTGTTAGTCATTTTAAGAAATCATTTTTAACCCTTCTCGCTTGGGGGATAATGTGGGAAAACAAGAAAAGAAATAAGTTGATTGAAAGCAGAAAGAGAAGATTAGAAGTAAGAAGAAACCAGCAAATGAGTTGAGTTCCTGAAGTCTGTGTGTCCATCCAGCTACTGCCTTCAAGATGAGATCCTGTCACTCCTGGCCCTGCTCACAGCACACCCTGCCTCTCCACCATGTGTCTGTCCCAGCACAGTACTGAGTGCTTATCTGAGTCTATGTACTAAACTAGCTAATTAAATGTTGGACTCCTATTCTCAAAATTTCCTAAAATGGAGAGGGATGTGTAGTACTTGAATTACCACTTGTATGATGATTTCATGTGTGGTCACAATAGTATTCATTGAATGTAGTCCATTCATGAGATCATTCCATTAAAGTGCAGGAAGTGGTCATTTCCTCAGGTCAGAAATTAGCAAGAATTCTATTCACTTGACTTAAAAGAATATTAAAACCCCACCATTTAAGACTATCATTTCCCCAACCTCTATGTAGACTCTCCTATCAACCACCTCACCTTCAAGGGATTTTCTAAACATTTCATACAGTTCAATTAAATAATTTTCTCTGAAGAGTTTTAAATTGATAGAATTATGTTAATTATAAAAGCATTATTTGAAGTTAATTTCTTCCTGTGTATTAAAATGTGATAAGGGCATAAAAAGCAACCAGTGCCAGGAACTTGTAATCATCCTTTTAGGATGTCATTGAACCTTTAAGACTCTGACAAGAAAATATGGAGGCACTACCTAGAAAAAAATGTGACACACGTGCCTCTGTGTGTGTATGCGCATGTGCACACACACACACACACACAATTTAGCATATTATTCCTGGAGGTTAATAGAGCTTTCCATTCTAACTGTGATGTCTAGGTTTTGTTGTCAATTTGGATCTTTTTAATTATCTTGAGTGTGTCTCTGAGGATGTTTACAGGAAGGCAGCCTCTCAGCAAGGGGCAGGATGTAAAGAAGCTCAAAGAAGCTGGAAGTAAACATCCTTTCCTGGGTAGGCCATGCAGGAAGGAAATTCCAGAGACTCAGGAAGCCATTAAGTCTGGGATAGGGTTGCAATACCCCGCCCTAGAGCTATATAAAGGAGAAGAAATTCTCCTTGGCCCTCCTGCCTGTTCTCTGTCCTGTGTGTGTGTTGTAGGTGATGGGTTTTTCTCTCTGCTTGGGCCTGTGAAAGAGGGCTATCCTCTTTCACTGTTATGGAACTTCCCCTCAATCTGTAGTTTCAATAAATACTTTCCTCCACCAAACTGTGCCTGGTTTGAAGATTCATCCCAGTGGCGTGTGGGCTGACTACAACACCCACTAATCCATCAATTAACAATTCCTTTTCTAGCAGACTGTGTCCAGAAGATGAAGAATAGACCCAGTAATTCTCCAATTTTATAGCAAAAAGAAAAGTCCACAATTTACCAGACGGTTGCTACTTTTTGCCTGTGTATAAGCATAATTAAAAAGGAGAAGTTGATATTATCTATCTATTAAGAGTGGAAGGGGCACTAATAACTAGAGCAAAACAATCAACAAGCATGCAGTCTACATAAAGAAAATACCATTAACCATCTGGACAGTTCATTCTTAGAAGATATCCACTCTTCCCTGACCCACTTCTCCCCTTCACATAGAGGGTTAATGTCTACCACCATAAAAATGATCAAAATCAAGAAATTTTCCTTCTGTAATAGACTTCAACTTGGAATGAGGTAAATGCTGTAGGACTCTGCTTCCTCATCAATAAATATAAGGTGGAATAGCTGTTTTTTTTAAGGTTTCTCCAACTCTAATCCTGTAAATCCATTTTGAAAACTAAAGATCTTTATCACAAGTGTCTCTAAGTAAAATGGTGCTGAGTTTCCTATTTAGAGGAAAAATACTTTAAAAATGACTCCAAAATGTTTGTTTTTACTTGGACAAATGCTTTATGTTTTATTAGTAGGTTTGAAGGACTTGAGAACAAGGAGTGTCTCTGAAATAAGTATGTATTGCTAACTAGCAAAAAATAATACTAGCAGAAGATATAAACATTAAATGAATCTATGCTAGCTAATTGGAATTAGTTTATTCTTGGTCACTTAGAAGCTATATAAATTTCAGGAACTAAATTAGAAAAACATGTCTTTTGTGTTTTATCCAGAATAAAACTTTAAAAAGCATGTAAGACATAACATGTAAGACATTACATCATTCATTTATCCTCCACAATTATAGTGAAAACAGTATAAACTTCTACTGGGAGATGAGTAGAATTGTACCAAAAATTAAAAATAATAAACATTTGTAAAAAAATGTATTAAATGACAAACAAAAGTTGGACCTTAATTGTTTTGTAAAAATTGTAAAAATACAAGTATGGAATCAAGCACATCAGAGGCAAATCTTGAAGGTCATTTCAGCACTACCATGGAGAAACTTCCAATCAGCTGGGTAAGGAGAAGCAGAAGGAGGCTTCTTTCAAACCACCTCCGCAGGGGCTGCGTTCCTGCTGCAGGTCGGCCTGGGAGACCGGCTTCCTGCTCCAGCCTGAGGAGCACACGAAGCTCATGGAAAATTGTGGAGCCAGCCAAATTCCCGCCCACAGCAGCATCTGTCCCCAGTGGCTTCCTGACAACCACAGAAGCCAGCAAGCTTACCGCGATGGCTACAGGGTAAACCCCTGGTTGCCTGCCTCTCTTGTAAGTGGAAATCTTGGGGTACACTGCAGAGAGGGAGCCCTGGCATCGTAAGTTCCAAAAAGCCAAAGCTGGAAAGGGCCATTTCATCAGGAAGAAAGGTTGCTTGAGGCAGGAAGGAATGAGGTTTCCCCACGTATAAATGGTCAAAGGAGCAAACAGTGTTAAGCAGCCCCACAAAGAAAATTAATGGAAGCCATGAAATTCACCTCGCAAGCTGCTCGGCACTCTTCCCCAGTGACTTCCCACAGCCTTCTCACATAGTGTGACAAGCAGCCCCCACCAGGACCGGTTCAAGACATGAAGACCATCTGCCTCCCTGGATCGAGGCTCATATCAACTAGAACATACTGGCAGATGCTATTTACAATCTTCTTGCTTGCCTGGCTAGGAATACAAATTTTGTATTTCTTTTTCAGTGTTTCGCATTCCCTTCTAGGCCAACCACAAATTTATTTCCTATGTGAGGAAACTCGAGATCTGATCTCACTTGCACAGCAATTAAGTAAGATTTCCCTTTTGCAATAAAATAAATAAAATCATGCCTATCTCGTGTTATGAATTCCATTACATACTATTAATGCTGACCGATACGTTTGAAGTACAAATAGATTCCAGTAAGGCCCTATGTTTGTAGATATGAAAACAGAGGATGAGAGAGACGCAGGACTTGAATTCAGGCAGCGTCAACATTCAAAACTGGTAACCCTTGTCCAAATGTTACTGGGAGCAGAGGTGTTCTTTTCAGAAGTCTACAATGTGCTTCACGTATATGTTGAGACTGGCAGACCTGCTCAGGAGGTACATGCCCAGGAAAGCAAATACAGAAAAACATTAGCTACGCAATCAGGATAATAGCTGTGCTATCCCTGCAACCTTTATGAAGGTGTGAAGTTTTTCCAAAAAAATAAATTCAGAGGTAAAATAGTGTGAGACCTACTATTCACTGAATGTGAAGAAGGGAGTTATTTTAATACAAACTTAGATTACAGATGTCTTAGAATTACAATCAGATGACATATATGTATATCAATCCTTGAACCAATCACAGTGCTCATGACATAGAAGGGTAAAATGCATTCAGATTTTTAGTGAATATCATATTCTTCAATTTTGTGCCCAAGTGTAGAATCATCCTTACTGAAATCACAAAGATTTGGAGAACAATGGAATAATTTTTAAATTATTTTAAAATATTTTATTTATGCAAGCAGAGAGATACAGAGAGAGACTGAAAAGAGAGAGTATGATCATGCTAGGGCCTCCAGCCACTACAATCAAACTCTAGATGCATGTATCACTTTGTGCATCTGGCTTTATGTGGGTACTGGGGAATTAAACCTGGGTTGCTAGGCTTTGCAGACAAGCGCTGTAACCATTGAGCAATCTTTCTGACACACAATGGAATTTTTTAAAGTTGATGGTCAGTAATAATAATGGCCAAATCCGACATCTACCCATAAATAACAATTGAAATATAGACTAAGAGAAGACAAAAATTATATTTTAAAATAGTTGCAATGGCTGAGGAGCTACTAAAGTGCTTACCTTACAAGCATAAGAACACACGTTGGATTACTAGAACCCACATGTAAATATTGATGTGGTTGCATACTTTTGTAATCCTTGCATCCAGAAGCAAAGATAGATGGATGCCTAAGACTCTGGCTTACCAGGCCAGCCTAGTGGTTCCAGACAAATGAGAAGCCCTGTCTCCTGAAAAAGTTGGCAGCATTCCTGAAGCATTACAGTGGGGTTATTCCCTGACCTTCACATTCATGCTCACATGGATGCACCCATAATTGCATACAAATGGGCACACAACCCATGAATGTATTAAAAAATTCCAGAAGACTGTCTTGAGGGGAAAATGATTAATTGTTCTCTTTTATTTTAGGAATTAATTAGGACCAATAGGCAGACCAGATAAGGATACAGAGCAGATTCAGTAGATGGAAGAAAGTGCTAGCTAGCAACTAGAGTCACCCCGGAACTGACAGTTGGTATAAGGAAGTACTGAATGTCCCCAAAGTTGGAAGCCTTCAAGCAGAATAAGGGTGACCATCTGTCAGAAGTGTTATAGAAGGACGTGACATTGGGTGGGAGTTTGCTGTAAACTGCTTCTTAAATTCCTTCCCAATGCTAAGATTCTAAATTATTGAGAATCACATGAATAAAAGATCCAAACCCATTCAAAAGCTAAATTATTCAACAAAAGGTAATAGAACTTTCAGCTATGAAGTTGAACCAACCAGGCTTTCAATAGCAGCAACCTCACTTTACAAGGAAAAAAGATACAGATCTTTAAGGGTGATGCATCTTTAAATTAAAATTATTTTTACAAGGAAACATCACCATTACATTTTTAAAAAATTTGTCTTCAGTAATGGGAGATGGTTTGTGGGTAAAGCACTATCTGCACAAGCATGAGGATCTGAGTTCAGGTTCCCCAAACCCATGTAAATGTTGGGCATGGTGGTACACGTTTGTAATCTCAGTGCTAGGGAGGCAGCCACAGGGAGTTCCTGGGGCTCACTGGTTAGCTTGCTTAGCCATATTGGTGAGCTCTACATTTAGCAGGAGACCATGCCTTAAAGAGTAAGGTGGAGAGAGATTAAGATCCCCAACATTGGGCTGGAGAGATGGCTCAGTGGTTGCACTTTCTGTACAAGCATGAGTCCCTAAGGGGATCTGAGACTGCCTGACTTTGAATCTCCAGAACCCTCCTACACATTGGGGGGGGGTGACCACATTGTAACCCCAGCAATGTGGTAAGCAGAGACAGGAGAATCTCCAAGGCTCACAAATGGCCAGCTCTGAAATCAGTAAGAAGCTCAAAGACTTCATTCCAAGGACAAACAGGCAGGTGAGTGATGGAGGGGGACACCTGCTATTCTATTCCAGCCACCACAGATGAGTCATGGAATATTACAGGTGAGCACCTGGAACACTGCATCAATGCATACATGTGACTTCACCACACACACCACATATCACATGCCACACACACCACATATCACATACCACATACACCACAAATACTATGCAATACCATGAAAGAAAAGATCCCTAATATTGAGCTCTGATCTCCACATGCATGTGCATACACACACATGAATATGCATAGATGTGTGCATATCACACACATACACATGCAAAAGAAAAAAAGTATTAACATTTTTCACCACACATTTTGGTTACAGAACATAGAGAAATCAAACTGGAAACTGACCTGGAAGATTCCTCTCTGATGACTAGCTCACATAGTGCCAGAAGGGGCTGTGCAGGCTGCTAGGGGAGAAGTCAACAGTCTGTCTCAGAAGGCAACCCAGTGTGCTACAATACTGAAATGCCTGTGCTGGTTGTCACTTAACAGGACCTAAACTCACCTATGAGGGATTATGTAGACTAGGTGAGCCTCTGTACAGGCCTGTGGGGGATTAGGTTGATTAGGTTAATTAAGGTAGAAAGTGAAGACCCACTTTAATAATGGCTGGCACCGTTCCCTGAGCTGGGATCCTAGACTTTATATCAAAGGAGAGAGCTGGCTGAGCGGCACCATTCACCACTCTGCTTCCTCACTGTGCTGAGTGTGACTGGCTGCCTCAGGCTCCTGCCACCATGCCTTCCCCACTATGGTGGATTGTAACATGGAGCTGAAATAAACCCTTTTTATCCCTTAAACTGATTTGGATTCCATATTTTGTCCTAATAATGAGGAGTTAACTAATACACTTCCAGGCAATATGTACCCATTGGTGCAATAGAGGCATGGCTATTATTGCAAAGGTAACCAACCACTTTCTGGTGAGATTTGAGGCCTGGTCAATGAGAAGAAATATAAGCCCATGCCTGGAAATTTATAGGCCTTATGAGGGAACCTACTAGTGCCATCGTGCAAAATGGTGTTGAACTGCCTTCTAAATACCTATGTTTATAACCACAGATTAGTGCTGCTGCAGCCTTGATCAGAATTTGTTTTTCAGTGTGTAACAGTTAATGCAGAAACTCACAATCACATAAAGTGCAATGAATAAATGGCTGTTAAGTGCTCAGCCCTATACAGGATGTGGTATAACCTCCTCCAAGGCTCAGGGCACATCACAGAAGAGGGATGGAAAGAATTTGAGAGCCAGATGATGGGGAGGAGTGTTTCAGAATACTGGCTCCTGGGCATGATATGCACTCCCCCATGGAGTCATAGTAGCTGTGGTCACCTGCACAAGATTGAGTCCTTCAAGTTCTGGCATGGATGTAGGAAAGGCTTCCCAGAGGAGCCCTTGGCAGTTCCTAACTACCAGGGAAGTCATCTTCTGCAGTGATGTAGCCATAACCCATATTCATGCAATCAACCCTGATTAAACTCAGAAATAAAAATAGGTGTGTAATTTTAAGGGAAGAAGGTGTTCAGCAGAAGTTGGGGGGGTAAGAGAGGGTAATGAGGATATATAATGATCGAAATACCATATACACATGGATGAAATTCTCAAAGAACAAATAAAAATTGTCTCTAAAATTTGTTTGATATGGGACTTGGGAGATCATTCAGTGATTAAAGTGCTTGCCTTGAAGTCATGGGGACCTGAGTTTGACCCCTAGCCCCCTGTAAATGTGGGATTTGGTATGTACCTATAATCCTAGCACTGGGAAGGCAGATACAGGCTGATCCCTAGGACTAGCTAGCCAGCAAGACTAACCTAAATTAGGTGTGCTACTGGCCAATGAGACAGTCTGACTAAAAAAGAGATGGTGTTGCTGAGGAATGACACTGAGAGTTATCCTGGCTTCCACAGACATGTGCGCACACACATGTATGCACACTCCCACACATACATTCATATCACACACTCACCGCATACACACACACACACGAAATAAAAGTAAAAGAATTGATCTATATGTCCACAAAATGTCACTTCTGTAAAATACAATCTTGAGCCTGAGCCAAGCCAGGTCCTTTATTGCTTTCTGCCTCACTCCTATGACACAGGTGAAGAGTGCTCTGCTCCTGTCAGTCACAAGAGGTTTGTTTCTTGTTCATTTGTTTAGGCTTTGTTTACATTTTTGTTGTTCATATTGTTATATGTTTGTTTTTGAGACAAGATCTCAAATGCAGTTCAGAAAGGCCTCAAGGTCTCTATGTAGCCCAACTGGCTTCAAACTCTGTCCTCTTCCTACATCCCTTAAATGCTACGGATACAAATATATGCCATCACACCCAATGGCCTATAGCATTCACTTGACTTTATATTTTAAAATATTTATCAAAAACTTCATCTTTCTTTTTTTATTGTCCATAATGAGTTACATTGTTTAGTGGGCCAACAATGAGTTGTTATCCCCAATTCCTCATTGCCCCCCTCCCCCTCCCCCAAAACTTCATCTTTCAGTATCGTTCTTCTTGAACATCTGTATACAAACAACATTTCCCTCTCTAAAAATGCTATTTTGAGAGCTGGAGAGATTGCTCAGTGGTTAATGCACTTGCCTGCAAAGCCTAACCCTCATTCAATTCCCCAGTACCTACATAGAGCCAGATGCACAGGGTGGCTCATGCATCTAGAGTCTGTGTGCAGTGGCTAGAGACCCTGGTGCACCCATCCTCTCTCTCTTCTTTCTCTCTCTGCTTGCAAAAAAAATAAAAAATTAAAATATTATTTTTGATCAATAGCAACTATATATACATGAGGTAGAATGCAATATTTTGATATATGTATGCATCGTAGAATTATTAATGTCATGCTAATTCATTTATCTAGAACCTATTATTTTTTTAGGTAAAACATTTTAAATGTAGACTTTCAGCAATTTTAAAGTATACAATTGAATATTATTAGCTGTGACTACATTACTGTGTAGCAAATCGGAAAAATTTCTTCCTCCTATGGAACTGCAACTTTGTACCCTTTGTAACTATCCTCCCTTGCCAAGCCACACCCTTTGAACCATTTCCTAGCTCTGGGGTTAGTGAGTGAAAGGGTGTCGATATCTTCATGGTTCCCAGTATGTACTATCATAGGAATGCTAGCAGTTTGCAGAACTATAAACAGTGACTGTTTTATCCATTTCCCTAAAGCATTATCCACATTTTACAGATTGCTAACAGATACTCAATGGTATTTTATAATTAATTACATTTCCATTTTTTTTCTACTAGTGGGTTTGAATAGCATTCTTGATGCTTCCTTCCTCCACCCCTCCATGATTGCTGCACTCCTGTTGTAGGGAAAGAAAGCAGTCACTAGAGAAAGGGAATAAAGCAGAGGGTGGGAATGAATTCCAAGAAGAAGGGAAAATCTCTTCTCCCATCCCTGATCCCCAATCTGATCCGCATCCACTCTCTGGGAAGATGAGAGAGCACTGACAGAATACTCAGCTTTACTGGGGTATTTCCTTTTAACTTCAGGAACCCAAATGATGCAAGAGTTTACCAATGTATTCTTTTTTTCCTTTAAATTCAAATTTTCCTTTAAATTTAAATATTGGCCAGAAACTATATGGTTTTCTGGAATTTTAGTTAATATTTCAAACAGTTCAAAAATGACCTCTCATTCTGAAGATTCTGATAAATAGCAAGCAAGTAAGCAGATACAAATCCCATGAGAAGCAAAGTGGAATATTAGAAGCTTCTAATAACATCCCGGTATGCCAAAAATCAAACAGAAAAATGAAGATTAGGGTAGTTATCACAATTAACTCCATGTTTTTTCTAAAGATTCTTTGATCGAGGAAGTACAAATCATGTGGATTTGTTTATATATTTTCTCTGGGAAAATGTACAAATGAACTAAAAAGAGTATTTCAAAATAAGTCATGAAAGAAGGGAACGTGGGATAGTAAACGTGGTTCCCACAGCAACTGCACCAGCTACCTGTAAGCCACACAGGATGCTGCTACACACAGGTGAGCACACTAATAAAATTGCAACGAAAGAGGGCACAATTTGACAACATTTTAGTTGCCTAGGCATAACAATCTTATATTTCCCATGGTTAGGATTCTGATACCTTCATGTGGATGTTATTCATATTGTGCAAAATATAAAAATAACCTCCTTTCTTCCCATAAGATATTCATCATATGAACTGAATAATGTCTTTTTGTAGAGTGATATATATGTGTGTGGTGTGTGTGTGTGTGTGTGTGCGTGTGTGTGTTGTTGGGGACAGGCAACTCACCATCTTAATTAGCTCTGACAGATCAAAGGAACAGATAGATGGATGAAAAGCCCCCTACTCCCTTCTCAGAAGAAAGAGAGTCATCACTGGTAAAGAAGGTCTGAGTTTAAAGACCTGTCTGTAAATAGACAACCATATGTTTGCCATGAGATTAGAGTGACCACTTAGATGTGGCCAGGATGTGACTTAAAAGGTTATGAGCCACCTGTGTGCCATAAAAATAACAGATAACTGTGAAATGTCACATTCCTGTAAACTCAAACATATAAAAACCTAGTAAGAAGGCAGAGGGGGGTCCTTGGTCAGAGGTTCAATTTTGAGCTGGGACACGATCCTCCATCATGCTGGAAATAAACCTCACTGTGTGACTTGCATTATAGTGTGTGTCTTCTGTTCTTTGAGGAGTGCTCGACCTCAGACCACAACATTGTGTGTGTGTGTGTGTGTGTGTGTGTGTGTGTGTGTGTGTGTGTGTGTGTGAATGATTCCCAGAATATCCAGGAAAAAGAAAATTCGCAGGAACAAAAGAATGCTAGAGTTTCCAAAAGAAACTCACTAGATGACACTGTTAAAAGATTCTTACTTCCGTCCTAGTCTTGGATAAGAGAGAACCTGCTGAAACACGGAAAGGAAACAGTGCTCAGAGAATAAAGAAGCTTGAGCTACAGATAGTGGCACACACCTGAAGTCCCAGCACTTTAGAGGTGGTGGCAGGAGAGTGTTGAGTTTGAGGCCAGCCTGGCTGCATAGCAAGAGCCTATCTCAAAAACAAACAAAAACAACGCAGTCCATAAAAGACCAGAAATAGTGAATTTTTTTTTTGTTCTTTTAAAAAACACTTAACTCTATGTTGGGCTGGGAAGGTGGTCTAGTGGTTGCATTGCCTGCAGGTTCTGGTTCAATTTCTAAGCCACCCACATAAGCCCAATTCCAGAGGAGCCTGAGTAGCTGGTGTTCATTTGCAGTGGCCAGAAACCCTGGAGCACATGTGAAACACAAATGCTCGTGCACATAAATTTTTAAAAATTAAAGATTTATCTATGGACAATTTCATGTATACATCCTAATGTATTTTGAGCATATTCATCCCATTACCTTCCTGCTGCTCTTCCTGAGCCCTGTCTTCCCAATTAGTCCCCTTTCTACTTTGATTTGATCTAGTGAGTTTAATTAAAATTGCTTGCATGAGAATGGGTAGGCCTTATTTATCAGAGCACAGACAACTTATTAGTGCTACACTGCTATAGAAAATGCCTTCTCCTGCCAGTAGATCCTCAGGGTGGGTGGGCCTTCTCCAGCCCCTCCCTCTTCCTGGACAGAATGTAGATAGGCCCACTCTTGTGCAGGTAATCACAGCTACTTTGAGTCCATAAATGCAATGGTCATTCTGTCCCACCCAGAAGATAGCTTTCCACAGTACTCCTCCCCATCCTCCAGCTCTTACATTATTTTACCCCCCCCCTTTTGCCTGTTCCCTGAGCCGTGAAGGGGTGATATAGTCACTTCTCAGTACCTTCACAAGCTATGATTTGATCTCTCTCTCTCTCTCTCTCTCTCTCTCTCTCTCTCTCTGACAATACCTTCTGAAAGAGTTCTGTAAGACTCATCTTATAAACTGGGACAAGTAGGTTTTCACTTAGCCATCTGTAAGCATTTTGTGCTCTCTGAGTCCTCATGTACACCAGGAGTTTCTGTCATTCTTTACCTGATTGATGAGAGTATAGTTCTTTGACTTACTGAGTCAATGGCTATCAGCAAGGGGGGAAAGACTCAAAATGTGCCTTAAACTCACAGGACCAGCAGCAAAGGGCTAATGATCTAAAGCTTTCTTTTTGAAAAGATTATTCTGCAAGGAACAATAGCCAAATCAAAATTTGAAAAATGAAAATGTTATTAAATTAAAGCAATGAGATTCATCAGGGATGTTTTTAAGTTCCCATGGTAACATTTTCCTCCATTCATTTTTTAGTGTACTTTAATTTCACTACATGGTGGGTCTCCGTACAGCATTTTTATAGAGGCATATAATGCATTTGTTCATATTGCCTCTCATGTCCCCCTTCTCTCGTACTAATTCCCTTCTTCTCAAGTCGACCCTGGTGTCTGCATTACACATATATAACATTAAATACCGTCTTGTAGGGCTGTAACAACCCTTAAGAAAAGTGGTGTCCAAAATCAAAATATTTTTTAACCCCTGGGGAGAATGGATATTTGAGATAAACTAAAATAAGGTTTGTGAGAGAGAAACTGGGTGGACATTACAGACTGAAGGATTGTAAGTATGAAACTAGGTTTATGTGAGACAGCGAGTTGTTACTGAAAAAAGAAAAAGTACGAATCTCCTGACTACCAAAAAAAACAGGAGACCGGTCTTTCAAATAGGGTTGTGAGTTCCTATTTTACCTCCTTGGCTGGTTCTGAAGACAACTTATTCTTTCCATCCCTATGCATATTAGCCTTTCATTGACAGCCAGCCTGGTAATTTAGCTGTACAATAGTGCATCATTTTCTCAATGCACAGATAAGAGATAAGCACAAAAAAATTGGTGTGTACATGTCTCTCAATTTTCCCTTAAGTGAGTGAGTAAAACAAAATGATTATAGCCTGGTGTGTCCCCTTGCCATTCATGGAGAGAAGAGTTTTGACCCCATTAGTAGACATACTGAGTGTGGCAGATCCCAAGGCTCCAGTAAACATTCAGCAGAGAAAGACACAGACCTCAGAAAGACGCTAGGAGAGGAGGGAAAGGAGAGAGACAGAGGGTCTCTGATGGACAGCGCTCCTTCCTTCCCTCTCTCACTCACAGACGCACTTTCACACCCAGCTCCTCTGTCACACCTAGCAGCGCAAACAGTGTGTGCTGCTGCGTCCTCGCACTCCCACGCCGTTGTCGTGCACACAGAATGCCCGGGGTACACAGTCTCACACCTGTGTGCACAGACGGGCCTGCGCCCACCGCCTCTTTAGTATGCAGTCTCATACAGTTAGTGGGTTACGTACACGCGCCTTGGCTGCTGGCTCCGCCCCTCCGTGGCCCCGCCCCCATGTTGGGGGGGTGTCGGGGGCCGGGCGAGGCGAGGCGCTGACTGGCCTGGGGGTCTGGGGGTGCGGCGAAGCTCTGGAAGCTCTGACGGTGGGGGCTGGAGTGGGCGGGTGAGGCGCTGACAGGGGAGGAGACGGAGGCGGGGCGAAAAGCTGACAGAGGGGAGAGGGGGCGGGACGAGGCTGTGACAGGCAGGGCCGGGGGCGGGGCGGGGCGCTGGTAGGCGTGCCCTAGCGGGGCTTGGCTGTGACAGGCAGGGCCGGGGGCGGGGCGAGGCGCTGGTAGGCGTGTCAGGGGCGGGACCTGGCGGTGACAGGCAGCGCCGGGGGCGGGGCGAGGCGCTGGTAGGCGTGTCAGGGGCGGGGCCTGGCTGTGACAGGCAGCGCCGGGGGCGGGGCCGGGCGCTGACTGGCGGGGCCGGGACACCGCCTGGAGGGACCCCGCGGCTCTGCACTTTGGGCGCCCAGGCCGGCGGGGCGCGCTTCGCAGGCTCTTCTCCGCGGCGACGTTCCGAACCGGCGGCTCTCGAGCGTGGCGCGTGGCCCAGCGGCGGCCATCCCGGGCGGCCGGAGTTGGCGGCGGGATGTGCTCAGTCGGGGAGCTGCTGCGGGGCGGCGGAGACGGCGAGGAGCGCGACGAGGACGGGGACGCGCCGGTGGAGCGGGAGCCCGGGGCGAGTCCGCGGCGGCGCGGGCGGCGGCAGGAAGCCGGCGAGCAGGTGAACGGAGCGGAGCGGAGCGGGGCGGAGGGCAGGGCGGCTCCAGCCGGCCCGCGGGCGGCGGAAGTGGCCGGCGGCGGGCGGTGCCTCCCCGGGCCCGCGTGGGGCGGCGGCGGAGCTGCGGTTGGACGGCGGGGCTCGGGGACGGTGTGCGGGGCGGCGGGGCTCGGGGAACGGTGCGGGGCGGCGGGACGCTGGTGCTCGGGGATGGCGGGGGACGGGGCGGGGCGCCGGAGCTCGGGGACGGCGGGGCAGCCGGGACGGCGGGGCGGCGGAGCTCTGCGTCCCGGGGCGCGATGGCCGGAGATCGCCGCCGCGGGTTCAGGACCCGCACCCCACCGGCTCTCTGAACCGTCTGGCGCGGGGCTGAGCGGGGTGTCCTCGGGCGGTGGAGGCACGTGTGGCCGAGTGTCGGTAGATGTCCTCACGGGACGGGGCTGTCCCAGCAGCTTCTTCCCACGACCGACCGTCTGGAGACGCAAGCTTCGTTTTAGAAGTGAAAAAGAAAATTGCTCTAATTGACATCAAAGGGAAAGAAGCTAAACGTAGAGGCCAAGACTTAAAGAGAAGTGGAGTACTTCCTTAAGATCTCTGTACTTGGTCTCATTACATGGAGTATAAGTGAAATTATAACATCAGATATCTGCAACATTAACAAGTGGTTTAATTTAAAAGTTGAATTACAATAAGTGCATTCATTAAACCTTCAGAAATACCTGAAATAGGCACACCCTTACAATCACTTTAACCCTATACATTTGATCAATTAATCTTATCATCCCTATTTGTCTTTTTTGGTCACATATCACGAACTCCTTTATCACTAAATACATGAATAAATTATAGCCTCATATTTCAGGATGTTACTTAGGAAACAGCAATAACACTGGCGCACAAATCCTCCCTTAGCAGGCTTGATCACTGCATAGAAGTAATCGTTCATCTGTGTGACTGTATGGAAGGTGGTGACTGAAGCAGATAACTGGTAGCTAGGGGATCTTCCTGATTCCCTTCCTGGTGGTTCTCCTCACTAACTGTACCATGCATGACTCAGTAGATAGAGCTCTTGATTTCCTCCTTAGTTGCACAACTGGAAAAGTAAAGAAACAGCTATAAGAACTCCCTTTCCAAAAGTGATTTTTCAAATGGTTGAAAGGGCATCTTTAAGACTTCATTTAGGCTTCATAGACTTTATTCAGGACAGTGATATGGACCCATACAATTCTAGTTATATCAGTAACTTCGATCTTAACCAAAACTCTTACTGAAACTAAGAAAAGGATAAAAAGAATGAAAAAATACATTCTAAAAATAGATATTCTATCACAAACCTGTTTCCCTCATTGAATGTCATGAAATTTTATTTTCCTGTATTTCTTTGAAAGTGTTATTTTTATATTTTATTTTACCTAATAACTTATGTACTCTAAGTTCACATATGTAGTGATTAAAAAATACCTGAAATATGCACTCCTACTACTGATTTTGGGGTCTCAGGGGTCCCCCAGATTTATGAGCCCCAAGTTTTGGGTTCTTTCCTAATCTTTAATGAAGAATAATAAAGATGGATTCAATAAGAAAAAAATATGAATTATTAAGTTTATATGGGGAGAAATCACAGATTGTAGAAGTTTTTTAAGGGGAATTGGGACTCTGGGAAGGAAGGCCAGAACACACTTTATGTGGAAAATATTTATGAAAGATGGAAGTTCAGGGAGAAATTGGACTAGCCCCAAGCACATAGAAAGTAGTTTATCATTTAAGAGTATTTAGAACACATTTAAAGAGAAGTTAGAATGGAGCCATGGGTGTGTGGTATCTGTGGGAAAACAGGCTTACAAGGAAAGATCCGAGGGGGTTGTGAACATGTGGAAAGCTGAGGAAAGATTGGAGGGGCTGTGAGCCCTTGGAAGGTGAAATCTAGGGAAAATACACATTGGTGTTTGTATGTGTTTTCCTTGGGAAGAAAGTCAGAGGACAGAGAGCTTAGAAGAGGGGAACACATTTGGCATTGGATCTGTGTTTTCCCTTTCCCATGGAGGGAGGCTAGGAAAAGTGAAAGGCCCACATGGCAGATCCAGAGTAGGAATCCACATGGTGGATTTAGAGACAGACCATAAGGCAGATATGAGTGAGGAGACTAGGATTATGAGACAGGTTATCTTTCCGTTTTCCACTCGGCCACCTGCCTTAGTGGGGCTGAGGACCAAAAACACTAGGGGAAGTCCAGGCCAGAACAAACAAGGGAACTGATTACATGAATGTCTTGCAAGAGAGCAAGAGTCAGGAAGAAGAGAGGCAGGCAAAGAGGCAGCAAGAGGCCATGGTCACCACTTTTGTAGGGTTTGAGTCAGGTAGGCAAAGAGTGGAAGGCTAATAAATCTGGAGGATGGATCATGGAGCCCGCCCACACCTGGGGGCTGGGGTTTTGTAGCATGTTCTACTGTGGGCACTTAAGATCAGTCTCGATCAGACACGAGTTCCAAATATGCCAAGAAAGATGGCGTGTGAATTGGCATCTCCAGTTCCCTGTGGATCTCAGTCCCTGACTGAAAAGTGTCTAGCTCAGTGCATCAACACCAAAAAACTTTATCTCAAGAAACAAACAAGCAAAAAGGTATAGCCTAACCCACTTATGCAAGAAGCAACCATTTGTAATCAATCATCTGTTGGCCATTCTCTCTGTCTATCTCTGCTTGCAAATAAATGAATCAAGTACTTTACAAATGGGGGGGGGGTCGGCAAGAGAGATGGCTCAGCAGCTAACTTGCCTGCAAAGCCTAATAATCCTTGTTCACTTCCCTTACCCATGTAAAGCCAGGTGCACAAAATTGTGCATGCATCTGGAATTTGTTTGTAGCAGCCGGAGGCCCTGGTGTGCCCAATCTCTCTGTCTCTCTTCTATTTCTTTCTGCTTGCAAATTAATAAATATATTTTAAATCATCTTTTGATAATGTTACAAAGTCAGTTTTCTAGCCTTTTCCACATCCTGCCAATAAAATTTAAATTTCTGATTCATTGCCCTTTAATGATGGTGGAAAACTTAAAACATGTGAAGATATTAGAAGGGAAATTAAGTGAAGTTGACCACTAAAAAACACTCAAAAGAGCAGTTTTAGTTTCTCATTATGGAGCTGGGTTTTTTTTTTGTGTGTGTGTGTGTCTGTTTTTTGTTTTTTGTTTTTCGAGATAGGGTCTCACTCTAGCCCAGGCTGACCTGGAATTCACTATGTAGTCTCAGGGTGGCCTTGAACTCATGGTGATCCTCCTACCTCTGCCTCCCCAGTGCTGGGATTAAAGGTGTGTGCCACCACGCCCGGCTTATGGAGCTGTATTCTTGCTCACTTTGTTTTGTTGGTTGTTTAAGGGCACAAGGACTCCAAGTGGAATGCTTTTTTTAAAAGTGGGCCCTAAGCTAGTGATTTATGACTTTCAACAACTTTTCCATAAGAGCAATGATATAAACAGAAACAGAAAAAATCTAATTAGCTTGAAGTGAGGCAGAGGCCATCTTAGTGCTGTCCTTTCTGCTTAACCTGTTCAGTTGTTGTCCCAGAGTCTTGTGGCCTCATGGATATTAAGGAAATTGAAGGCAACAGTTAACTTAAATACCTATGATCAGGGCCAAGGTGAAGTGCTCCAGAGCCACTTAACACCTACTCCTCAGTTTTTTTCAGTTCTTAATTTTCTGTATTAAATCTTTTCTGTTTCTGTTTCCTTCAGTTTCTTTTACTAATAAGCAAGTTTCTTCCCTGGGCTATTCCCCAGGCTAAAGGCTTCTACATATACATCCTTTTATTCACTATTCTTTCCCATTCTGTCTGGAAGGTTCATTTCCTTCCCTCAACCTAGAAAATTTCTGCATCTGCATTGTCTATACAAAACCTACCTTGGCCTGATTGTTTTTAAAATGCCAGATCAAAATATGTCTGTATTTTGGTAATTCATATAATACAGAAATACTGATATTAATATGGGTGTTTTGTTAACTACTAATGTACTGTCAGCATAAAACTTCACAGTTTATCCTTAGCATCTATTCCATTGAGGAAAAGCTAAGTAATATTCCTCTTTCTTGCCTGAATCTTTCCAAGAAGGATGATTGTCAAAGGCGGTCTGGATAAAAAGCAAGCATCCTAAGAAAGGAGACCTTGAGATAAAGAAATGATGTATAATTTGAAGTAGCAGTCAGGATTTTAAGCAAGGGAAATTTTGAGGGGTTATCCTGACGAGATTGGACATAGCTATTTTATGTGTGCTGCTGATTGTGTGCAGGAGAGATGATCCAAAAACATGCATGATGGGGAATGTCCAGGTGGCTTTGTGGAAGGTAGTCTGCCCTGCTACACTGCTGGAATGCTACATGTCAGTGGGCTTCTTACTATGTCTGTGATGTCAGTGACAACTGCTTATATGTGGCATAGTGTATAGATCGTAGTAACCTAAGTTAGCCCGCCTTAAGGAGCATAGGGCAATCCCATAATCTCTAAATTGACTTTACAATGATTGATTCTAGTTGGTGGGTCTTTCTTTGTGATTGTAAAATAATGTATACTTTGGAAAATAAGAAAAAGCATTTGAAATCCCACTCCAGGCAATACTTTGATATCAAGCATTTGATATTACTATATCAATATCTTCCTGAGTGTTTTGACATGAATATGCATATGTTCACATTTTATTATAGTTTTGTATCACATCTACATAGAAGTTGGTATTATTTTTCTACATTAGAAAACTTCTGTGTAAAAATTGTTTGTAGGACTGCCTAATAGTCTACTCCCCTAAAAGTGCACATTTAAGTTACTTCATCAGGCTGGAGAGATAGCTCAGGAATTAAAGGCACTTTGCTATCAAAGCCTGATGGCCCAGGTTCAATTCCCCAGTACTCATATAAAACCTGATACAAAAAGGGTAGCATGCACCTGGAGTTCATTTGCAGTGGCAGAAGACCGTGGCACACCATCTTTTCTGTCTCTCCCCTTTCTCTCTTTCTTCTACAAATAAAAAGTTTAAAGAATAAAATAAATTACTTCAAACTTTCCTAAATATGATTGTATAAAATCACACTTCTACACTGGTACAGATTCCTCGAAGTGGAAGAACTAGTCAGTTGTCAAACTCATATGGAAGCATCTTAAACCATTCTAAAGAACTGCCTTCAACATGTCTACAGGCATCTTACACTTCATGTTGCAAAGTACTGTTAGAGAAGTTTACTTCATCATTCAAATATCGATTGCGCATTTGCATTGCCACTTTCAGAGGTGTAGCATATACTACACAAAATAATGGGTCTCATTTTGACATGTTCTTACTATATATAGTGTCCTTCAATCATATCACTCTCCAGTCTTCTATTGCCTCTCCCTACTTCCCCTGTTCTTCCTCTTCTCTAAGCACTCGCCTCTACTTTCATGCCTTTTTTAAAAATCTGAATTCCACATATGAGAGAAACATGTAACCCTTGTTGTCTTAGTCAGTTCACACACCACTGGGATGAATCTCCAAACCAGGCAGCTTATGGGAGGACATGATTTATTGAAGCTACAGATCCAAGGGAAGTTCTAATGATGAAAGAGGCTGGTCCCCTTTTCAATTATCCAAGCAGAGAGAGAAACCCATCACCAACAGCATAGACACAACAGCAAACAGGCCAGGGACTAGGTGTGGGGGAGAAGAGAAGGGATTTTCTTTCCCCCTTATATAGCCTTAGGGCAGGATCTTGCAACCCTATCTCAGACTTGTTGGCTTTCTGAGTCTGGAATTTCCTTCCTGCACTGAGGAAGGCACATTTATTTTTAGCTTCCTTGAGCTTTCTTACATCTTGCCCCCTACTGAGAAGGCTTTGTTCCTATGAACACCTTGAGAGAACCACCCAAGATAATTAAAAAGATCAAGTTGAGAACAAAACCTAACCATCACACTTATTTTTCTGAGTCTGCTATTACTTGACACGGTAATCTCTAGTTCTGTCCATTTTGTTTCATCAGCATTTCATTCATTATGTCTGCATGATATTTTATATCCATTCATCATTTGTTGATGGGTACCTAGATTTGTATTTTTGGGCAGTGCTTGGAATTAAACCCAGGGTCTTGTTCATACTAGGCAAGCTTTCTACCAGCTCTATATTTCTTTTAAATCATGTTGTCAGACTCTTTTGTTTGATATTAGCATTATGAAAAGGATATTAATACCTTATTTCACATTTATTTTATTTTCCCTGCTCTGTATTTTTTGTTTAGAAATTCTAATTCAATAATGAATTAAATAACCAACTATGTTCTCTTTTATATGTATGCATTAATGGTCTTTTACTCTACATATTTAATATCTTCAGAATGATTTTATGTATTATGTGAAGTGTTTTTTCTAATCAGTAAATAACCTACCTCTATTGTACTTTCCTTTACAATCTTTTATTTTGTAGTAAAATATAGGTATGTCTGTGTTGATCTATATTTGTAAAAGCTTTGCTAAGCTTTGTTATTTTGTTGGCATCATGAAGGAGACTTTCCTACATCATGGAAATCATAATTCTATAAAGCTCAGAGGGTTACTGGGAGGATCTCATGATCTAGTATTCTATACAAGTGCTCTTACAGCAGTTCCTAGCACACAGCCACCATGAAAGGGTTAGATGTAGGATCTAGTTTGCAAACAGAACCCTAACTGAAAAGAAATCTGACAAGGGTAGTTTTTAAGATTCTTAGGAGTTAGAAACCCAGGAAAGGTAATATAGAGAACTTTGCTCCTCTTGTTAAATGAAGGTTTTGATGCAGTTGATCTGAGATAAGTCCTGATATTTGGCATTTTTTAAATTATGCAGTGATTCCAGTGTTGAACACAGACAACACTATGGCCAGGAAATAGAGAATGAATGGATGGGTGGATGGATGGATGGATGGATGGATGGATGGATGGATGGATAGATACATACATACATAGTCTACATTACAAATAGATTATCTTCCAATTGATCCTTTTTCTCTGTCTTTTTTTTTTTTTAGGCAGCTTCTGGTGAATTTTTCCTGATTTTGATCTCCCACATATTCTCTTCTGCCTTTCCCCCTACTCATCTCCATTCTGCCTGTTCAGGCTCATTTCCCCATTGTGCTTTTATTCTTTCCCACTCATCTCTGCCACTTTCTCTTGTTCCGTCTTCTCTTTGTAGAAAATAGGTATCATGAAACAGTGAAGAAGATTTTAAAGTGTGATAGTGTAAAGTTTGATCCTTGCTTCACTACTTTATTACCTGGTCCTGATTACATAATCTCTCAGAGACTCTCTTCCACATTTGTAATAGGTATGGTACCACCCATTGCTCAAGGTGGCTCTTTTTAAATACAAAAGGCCTAAGCTTTCAATAATTATTAGTTCTTTGTTTCTCCCTCACTTCTCCATTTTCACCATTTCCTCTGGTTCTGTTCATATTACCCTCAACTAATCATATCATAGACATGTAATTCCAGTATATGTGATTCTCAGATTTATGGAATACATAATATCTCTTGTATATTACAACTTCCTAATTTAAAGATTAGATAAATTGTTTCATAATTCTCTAGGTAAAAGAAACAAGCAACTTAAATTTTGTTGTACATCTTAATTTGATTTTTTTTTTGCTTTAATGGGTCATTGATCCTTGACAAGAAAAAGAATACCCCCCCTTGTTAATTTCTCACAGTTTCCTATTCAAGAGAAGAGATAAAGTAAAATTAAAAAGTCAATCTAGAGATACCACATCAGTCTTGCCTTAAGAGACATGAGTAAAAACCTTATTTTCATTTGTTCTTCTCTAAGCCTTACTCATGTTCCTTCAGTTTTTGTCTTCTCTGAGCTCACAGGCCCATCTTGTCTAGCAGCATCCTGCAAAAACCTTAGGAGTTCTAACTAGTTATGTTCTGGTTTAGTAAATGTTAGGGGGTTGTGTGTGTATGTGTGTTTAAAGGAATTGATGAGACATTTGAAAAGTACTTTCATTTGAGCAAAGAAACTAGATTTCCAGTTAATTTAATGCAGAAGATATTTTCTATTCTCTAATTAATACACACCTCATATCCAAAGAGAATATTTTCTATTCTCTAATTAATAAACACCTCATATCCAAAGGGGTGTTTATGTGCGTGCGTGTGTGTGTGTGTGTGTGTGTGTGTGTGTGTGTGTGTGTTCATTTAACCTCGAGTAACCAGGCCTAATCTTGGCATAAGAAGAGGAAATAGCTGCCTTACTTGTGGCTGTTTATTTACAGTAACATCTGCAGCTTATCAAAGTTCTGATCAAAAAGAAAGCATCGTGCAAATGTTTTGAACTTTTTCCCAATGAAGGATAAAATTATTAATGTCTAGTATCTAAACATAATCTTAAAAAACTATATCATTTGTCCTTTGATATAATAGTGTGTAATGCCTTTGTTTGATAACTTTTTTATTCTTCCAATTAAATACAAAATGATTCTTATTTTTTTATCCTCTTGGTCAAGTTTTTACTTGGACTGAAGACTATTCCCAGAAGTAGAGCATTTAAGTTTCCTGGTATATTACAAATTCCTTCAGCCTGACTGATTCAGAATATCTTTTTGTTTTTTATTTTATTTTATTATTTAAATTTAATCGATTTTTTAAAAGAGGTTATCTCCTTATATCTTGTCTCCCCTGACTCTATCCCACTTCCCAGTTCTTGATATTCACTATGGAGGACCGAATGCCTCAGTCTCTGTGGAGGGAAGCGGCCATGCCTCAGGATATTCCTTCCCACACTGTGGCTCTTGCAGTCTTTCCACCCCTTCTTCGACAGTGTTCACTGAGCCTTGGTGGGTGTGCTAGAAGTCTGACTTAGTGTACAGCTCTCTGTAGCCTCTGGATTTCTGCTTCCATGAGTTTGACTGACCAAAGTGTTTGTCAACGTCTCCCTGTAGCTGGTTGTCAAGCTAGCAGTGTGAGCAGTGCTCTGTTGCCACATCCTCTACAATGTCTAGTATCTATACAAACTGAATTTGCAGGGAACTCCTTCTATTTTCTAGGCCTACTCTAGTCTAGGATACAAATAAACAAAAATAATTCAAATTTCATCTCAAATTAACCTAGTACTATAAATGGATGAGACAGACCATGAATACATGAAATTTTGTGGGTTCTTTATAAGTGCTATGAAAAAAATAAAAGCAAAGAAAATAAATGGGGATGATGGGTATTGGTAGGATTGATATTTAAAATAAGGTGATCTGAGGTAATAATTGAGTTGAAACCTAAAGAAAGTGGGAATTACCCACTCAGCTCTCCCTCTGCTTTGCTTTGGCTCTTTAGGAGAATAGAACCAGATTTGAGGCTCTGTCTTAGTAATTGTGTAGCATATCTTTCTATAATTTAGATTTTTAATTTCATTCTCACCCTTCCCTTTTCCTAGTTCTCTACTTACTGTTTTACTCATTTGTTTCAGCTGTAAGTAAGCAAATTCAAATCCTTTATAGAAAGATCAAAGGAAAAGTAAATTATGGGCTTGCTTTAGTTTTATTTATCAAATGGCATCTTTTAAAAAGTATACCTCTTAAAAATTATTTAATCATATTTTACAATGTGTTACAAATACTTTTCTTTCTTTATGATACTTTGTTTTACTAATGAGTTTGGGAGTTTGACTACTTGATTTGAAAGAGTGAGGATGAGAAAGAAGATATGTTAGTTTGAGCAAAGCACATTCCAAAAGGAAAAAATTTCTAAAATTCTGTGTTTCAGTTTTGGGTAATGAGATCAGAATTTGTTGTCAGAATACTCCTGCTTTCAATCCTGGCTGCCTGACTGGTTGACTCTGGAAAAGTCCTGCCAAATCTTTTAGACTTCGAGAGTTTAATGGCATCCAATTTATAGCATCTTTAAGAGGAATACTTGCTTAGAATATATATTTTTTAAAATTTTTATTTAAGAAATAAGCAAAGCAGGAAGAAATTAAATGACAAGGATCAAATTAAAACCATAAGAACTTTATGCAGAGATTAAAAGTACTTTGCTAGCAGTTTTCTCTTAGCTTTGATGTGGTTTAAAGTTAAGTATCTTCTAAGACCTGTACAAGATTGGGCCCGTCAGTGTTCTGTCATGGATCAGGGAGGGACCTTCTTGTGGAGCTGTTGGCCGTGAATGGTTGGTAGGAGAGAGGGCTTCATTTTCAGTGGTGTAGCCACTAGTAAATGCCCATTCTTCAGTAAAGGCAAACAACTCTTACTTAACTCAGTGGATCCCAAATGGAGAAAAAAGACACCAACCTAGAAGGGGAGGACAAGCTGGGAAGAAAAAAGGGTTCAGTGGAAGTAGGATGGGGGGGATAAGAAGAAGTAGTGGAGGGTGAATGTGATCATAGTCCATTATATCCATATGTAAAGTAGCTGGGCATGGTGGTGCATGCCTATAATCCAGCAAAGTCATCCTCAGCTATGCGGTGAGTTCACCGGCCTTTGCTACATGAGACCCTGTCTCAAAAAAAAAATAACCCAAATTAAATTTCTTCAAAATATGAACTATATTAGTAATGTCACTAGAGTAGATGAAATCTACCAAAGGACACATGTATGTGAATTAGACCATCTACAAATAAACCCGGGATTATCTGCAAGTCTTTTATCATAATTATTTCATGTTTAAGGCCAAATGATTGTGAGTTTGATACTGAATATGTTTAATTTGGGGTTTCAAGGCATCCACATGGAAATGTTGTATTTAGTCAATCATATAAGTCTAAAAATCTGAAGAGTTGCCTAACCTGAGAAATCACATTCAGAAAGATAAGAAAACTATGCATGATTTATAGAACTATGATTCATTTTGATTAGAAAGAGATAGAAGAGCAGCGTTTAAATATGAGTGTATGTACATGTCTTCATCTATTAAGCAGCTTGATGGTAGACTGACTTATTTTGTGTACTCACAGCACTTACTTTGCTTGTTATGATAGGCAGTTAATTATTGCTTAGTGAATTAAACTAAACTAACAAAGAGGTCTGTTCTTCAATCCCACATTATATATGAGTCAAGGATTGTAAATTATCAGAGTTTAGTAATCAAAAATAGGTGGTACTCAGTTGCACCAATAAACAGAATGTGGTTTCCTGAAAGTAAGTAGCGATCGATCAATCCACAGATCAGTCAGGTCTGTGCAAACTGGTTTGCCACAAGTAGGGCATAGCATAGCTCATATTAAGTGCAGATGCAAAACTTGCTGAGAGGGAAGGATCATAAGTTTAAAATGGAACTATAGACTTTATAAAAAGCAGAAAATTACTTCTTTTCACTATATCACCATTAACCTAAAATAGATAAAAACTTATGTTGTCATAAAATCAGGTGACTTTATTTACATTGCTATTTTCAAGGAATTTCATAAGAAATGTGATAAACTCACAACTTAAAATTTTTTTATTAATGTGTAATGTTAGCATACAGAGTGATAGATTTTATCGTGGCCTCTCCAGATGTATGTGTTACCATACTTTGTTCTCATTTGTTCCCCTCCCCAGCTCACCTCACCCGTCCTCTCTGTCCTTCCAGTGGGTTCCCTTCCTTCCCCTCAGTTCTCCTCACTTCTGCTCTCTGACCACATCTATTCCATCTCTTCCTCCCTTCGAGCACCCCCTTCCTAGATTTGTGACCTATTAATATGCACATATATAAATACATATACACTCACATATAATTTTCTGTCTAGATTCTACATATCAGAAAATGTGCAATCTTTATTGTTCTAAGTAGCTTATTCACTTAACATGATTTCCATGCCTGTCCATTTTCCCGTAATGTCATGATTTCAGTTTGGTTTACAGCTGCATAAAATTCCAAGTACATCTGCAGATAGCTTTTCCATTTATCCTGTTTCCCTTTGTCCTCTCCGCAGCCCCTCCTCTCCATTGTTTCCTGCTCCATCCCTGCTTCAACTGATTCCACTCTTTCTCCCTCTCTACTTTCATGTTACATCCATTTTACTACCCCTATCACCAGAAGCATGTTTCACTCTCCCTATGATCACCTCTTTCTAGCTTCCTGGACTCTAAAGACACCCTTCAAGTTTAGCACACAAATCTGAAGATTGGAAGCTGGGCTAGCACGCACCTGTGAGAAAATGTGGAACATTTGTCATTCTGGGCATGGGTAACCTCACTCAGTGTATTTCCCAGTTCCATCATCTTCCTGAAATTTTTTCACAGTCTCATTTTTCTTTACAGCTGAATAAAATTCCATTATACACACGAACCACAAACTTTTTATCCATTCTTCTGTTGGTAGACATGAGGTTTCATTTTCTAAGTATTGTGAATGGTGCAGCGATAAACCTGGGTGTACAAGTCTTATCAGTTGTCTAAGGACTGTGGTCTGTTTCCAGTGCATGCCAAGACTAGTATCACTGGGTCATATGGGAGTTGTCTTTTTAGTTTTTATTAAGAACTTCTATACTGATTTCCATAGTGACTATACAAGTTTACATTCTGACCAGCAATGAATAAGGATTCCTCTTTCCCCACATCTCCCTTCACCTGTATTTGTTACTTGTTTTCTTGATGATGCCATTCTGACTGGGGTGAGATGGATTCCCAAAGCAGCTTAGGTTTGCATTTCCCTGACAACTGTGTATAGCCATTTGTATTTCTTTTCTTCTTCTTTTAGATTTGTGTATTAAGTTCATTCACCCATTTACTGGTTGGATGATTTTTTTGGTGTGTAATTTTTGTAGTTCTTCATATATCTCAAATATTAAACAACTATCTGATGTAAATTGGCAATGTTTTTTTTCCTATTCTATCATCTGTCTTTATACTGTGGTAATTGTTTCCTTTGTATAGAAGCTTTTTAGTTCTGTATAATCACATTTGTCATTTCTGAAGAAAATGAAAATATGGAAACTAAGGAAAAGACAGAAATATTTCCCATTAGTGGAAAAATATGGAAACAGTTATATGAACATATGGCAGGGATAACAAATGAAAACATTTAAACAACTGAAATACAATAAAATGAACATTCTTCTAAACATGTAGTGTAAAAGGTTGAGGATCAAAAGGATCAAAAGAAAAAAATGGAGCAGGTTTTTCTGAGTCCTCAAAAACTGGAGATTGCTAGTTCTATGCATGGAGGTGAGAGACAGCTGAACTCTTGGACTGCTGTCATTCTGATGGTCATGCTGTTATTCTGGTGGTCATGCTGCTGCTTGGTGTGTACAGGACAGGTGTCTGATGTCGGCTAGAGCTGTCTCACCATGGTAGCTTTCTCGTGTGTGTGTGTGTGTGTGTGTGTGTGTGTGTGTGTGTGTGTGTGTGTGTGTAGGGGGGCTCTGCTGGCTATGCTTGGCTAGGTTCTCACTCTCTTGAGACACCCCAGATGGTATGGCTAATGTTTGCACTACGGGGGTGTCTCCTACTTGCAGTGAGAGTATGATTTTTGTACATACAAACACGGGACCTGTCTTTATACTTTCAAGATCGGAGTATGACCATCTGGCTGGAGGCATGCAGCCTTGGGTATAAGTACACTCCTGGAACTTCAGAGTATTGGGGCTCTTTAACAGCGAACAGCAGATAGATGATTCCAGAGTTTGATCCATGCCTGGCCTTAGACAAAGAGATGACTGAAAGGATTGGGGAACAGAAAAAAAAAAAACAGTATCAAGAACCTTGAGACAACATGATTCTTTATGTCAGTGCATCTAAGTACAATTTGCCAACATATCGCTTAGAGAAAAAAGCCGAGAGATTGAGCCTAATGAAAGAGAATAGGGGAAAACACGTGGCTATAAATTCATCATCGAAATAAAAGTCTGAATTCAGCATTTCAACAGGAAAATAAAAGCAAGAATAACTATATATCTAATCCAGAAAATTTCAAAATTCATAATTGCTTCTTAGCATAGACTGTCATGTGTTTATTTTTGCTTTCTATAAGATACTATGTTTTATTGATGATTCATAAATGTGTTTCCTCCCAGAAGGTAACAAGGCCTTTTTCTAAAATAGCCTGTCATTTGAGAGACTGAGTAGGATGAAAGAATGAATTAAGTAGAAGTTCCTTTTATTTGGGGAGAAGAAGGCTTTAAAGTATGTAAGTCCTTAGAAACTTATTTATCCCAGTTTATTTGTATCATTTTTCTTCCTCTTTCATTTTCTCGTCATAACTACGTTCAGTTAAAGAAATACTCCTATGCAGGCAGCCTCACCGTGATCACTGGGTACATTCCGCTCATGCTTGTTCTTGGCTTTAGCTGTTACTAAACAAGTGATTATGCAGGTGAGAACATTTTGGTGGGGGAAAGGAAGTAATTTTCTGGACAAATCAAATACATTTTCTCTCTTTATTGGATATAGCTAGAAAACAGAAAAAACTTACCAGTCTCTGAAGTTTCCTATGCGCTTGGTCTCTTTTTGTTTGGTTGGTTGGTTTGCTTGCTTTGTGGTAGTAAGGATTTAAACATAGGGCCTAGCTCATACTAGGCAAGCACTCTACCACTGTGCTGTATCCCCAGGCCCTCTTTAGCTTTGCATTTTGATAGGGGTTTCGTTAAGTTGCCCAGGAAGTCCTGGAACTTAGACTCTTCTACCTCGGGCCCAGGCCACCAGACCAGTGTACATGCTTATTCTTCATGCCGACCTCTGTCCCTTTTCTTTTCTTTGGAGGGGCAAGGATGAGATTAAGGTCAGAGATGGATTTGGGTTTTAATTTTTAAGAAAAGAAGAAAATTTTAAATCATGATCAAAGCGAGCATAACAGTGAGAGCGTGATGTGAATGTGAGCTGCAGAGCCTCTGAGAATTATTCAAGACAATTATGTATGACTAGTTAAACGTGTCCAAACTGATACGTTAAGGAAAATAGAATATGAATGATCACAAGATTGGTTTTGTATTGACTAGAAAGTGCCATGCTCATTTTCTTTGTTTCTCTCAAATAAATAAAAATAAATGAATAAAAATACTTAAGAAAAGTACTTAAGTACTTTCTCAAATTTGATGAAAAGTATTAATCTCTACAAAGAATCCAGCAAAACACAAGTAGGACAAACATGAGGAGAAAGTATTTTTGTGGTGGTTTGAATATGATGTCCCCCATAAGCTCATGTGTTTTGAATGCTTGGTCCCAGCTGATGACAGTTTGAGAAGTGGAACCTTGTTGGAGGAGTTGTGTTGTGGGTCTGGTCTGTGGGGTGTTACAGCCAGCTCCCCCTTGCCAGAGCTCTACTTACTCCCCTGCTGTTATTTTCCACCTCCTATGGCAAGAAAGTGATGTCCAGCCTCTGCTGGACCATCTTTGCCCTGCCATCATGAAGCTTCCCATCCTGACTATAAACCAAAATAAATCCTTTCCTCCTATGAGCTACTTTTAGTTGGGAGTTTTGTCCCAACAATGCAAAGATAATTATAACATATTTCTTAATTGTCTTTTTGCATGTGAACTATGTGTAGGCATCTATATGTATATGTATGCATATTTGCATGTATGTGGATACATATGTGTATGGGTATGCATGTCTGTGTGCACATTTGGAGACCAGAGGATGAGTTAGTGTGTCTTCCTTGATCACTTTCCACCTTGTCGATTAAGACTGGATCTCTCAGTGGACCCCAGAGCTCATCAACGTTGGCTGGTCTAGCTAGCTGGCTTTTCCCATAGATCTCCTGTTGCTTCCTGATGAATACTGGCTTACAGGGAGGCCACCATGCCCACCAGTGTTTACATGGGTGCTGGGAATCCAAACTCAGCTCCTCATGCTTGTGCAGTAAGCACTTTACTCCCAAGAAGTCTTCCTGGCCCCAAAGAGAAAATCTTAAAGCAATAATGGAAAAACAACTCACCACATACAAGAGAATGTCAAGATTTCTAGATGACCAGAAATTATGGATTAGGGAATTGAGGAGATATTGATTAGAAGAAATTATAGGTCAGTAGGCTATAATATAATATATAATTATAATATAACTATATCATAGGTACCAACATAAGGTTTGCTTATGCAGTGTATCTAATTATTGACAATAAATATGAAAAAACTGACCCAGAAGCCATAGATTATTAAATGAAAATCCCAATGCCAGATGTGATTTAGCTCCCTAAAAGTGAATGGAAAAGGGGGCCTCCTCAAAATGGAGACATTTGCCACGTTTTTGGCAAAACTAGCTGGTAAGACCCTATTGCTAAAGACACTACATGCTTTGCTTGTGGGATGTAGAGAAACCAAGCTAAAAGCAGGAAGGGTGTGTCCTCACTACTGGCTAGCTCTCACAGGCTGCTGGGGGAGAATTGTCATCCAGAGTCTTACCCAGCCATGGTCTCTGCATGATACCCTCCTGAATGGCCAGGCAAGTACCCACTGGTATAAGAGTAAAAACCAGCAATGGGTACAGCCAACCACTCTCGGGCCTGCTCCACACAAGGGAACCCACATCTAGCACTGCAACCCTAGTAAAGACCTTGTGGCTAGGGAGGATATGGGCCCTAGTAGGGAAGCCATTGCTGTTATTTTGTTAAATGGGCATGATGTGCCCATTTAATTGCCTCCTAAATAAGTATGCTTTTACTCATAGGTCATCAGCTTTGATGAATGAAACTCTTTTGCAGTGGCACGGGTAGCTATAGAGACTCATAACTAGTCAACGTATTAAGAATAAGGGAATGTTAAATGTTTAGCCATAAATGGAGCATCAATATTACCCCCTCGAAGGTTGAACATCATGGAAGAGAAGGTAGAAGTAACATAAGAGCTGGTGGAAGGAGGTGATGTGGTGTGGAGCAATGTGTGATGTCTTCAGAACCTGACATCATCATTGCTTTCTTGTTTTTGCCAGCAACAAACCTGCACGTGGTTGGCCTGTCAGCATCCTGTCACATATCCAGAAGGCCTGAGGCCCCACTCCTCCCTGAGGACCTCTAGGTAGATGATAGGAGCAAGGATGAAGGGGTACACAGGCCCACCCCTCCCTGAGTATATCCAGTTAATGGTTGCTAGGGGAGAGACGTTTTCTTCAAAGATGTAGCTACTGTTAAGGAGTCCCAAGTTCCTGGAGGTAAAACATCATCGAGGATCTGTGGACAACAGTAATGAAATCCACTGGGTCACAAGGACACGGAAGAGGAGGACTGGTTAGGAAAAAGGAAGAGAGAGGTGGACATGGGAGGGAACTAGAAGAAGGTAATGGGGGGGGTGAATGTAATAAAAATACATTTTGTACATGTGCAAATGTATAATGAAACCTATTGTTAAGTGATAATGTATATTTTAAAAACCTGACAAAATGCTTTAACAAATAGTAAATTCATTCACATAATTAAAAACACATGAATCTTAAAATTGTCAGCCATTAAGGGCAAGCCTGTTAATGTAGTTTGTGCTCTTCCACAAGCAAATAAGCAGGTTCTGCAACTCTAATGTGTTCAGACTGTGCCATATCCCCTCAATTTCTATATGATCAAATTGACAGGATCCATGAAGAAAAAAAAAGAACTGAATTTAATTATGAGAAAAATGATTGCTGAGGTATTACCCTCAAGTAGATGGAACAATAGTAAAAAATCACAAGGCATTAATTCTACCAAAATACAGCAATAATAATATCTACCATGAACATTTATTGCAAAAAAAAAAAATCCTCTGTTTCTTATCACAAGGATTCTCGGAGGCAAACATTTCATTATGCTCCTTTTATAGATGGGGAAACTGGGGGTCAGTGGTTAAATACTTTTGCCTGTGTCACACAGCTGATAGGTATGGCAGAATTGGATTATCTTCAATTTACTTACAAAGCCTGTGCTTTAAGAACAAACTTCTAGAGCCTGAACTCTTAAGTTATGTTTTCTAAAGTCTGAGACTAATTATTTTAAGGATCCTTCTCAAAAATCCTATTAAGGTTTTACCTATAATTTTTTTCACTTTTCATTTTGAGAAGGATTTTTTTAAATTAGTAAGACACCTTTATACTTCTATGTCTGTCTTCCATTATGGACAGAAAAAGGCAGGATCATTGCTGTGCTGGGAACACCTTTCCACGCACATGGCAGGGTCATGTGGACCCAGGAAGGGACCTGTCCATTTGACAAATGTTCCATCAGAGCTTCACACAACACAAACAGTAAAATTTGGCAGGAAGACAAATCATTAATGTTGGATCAGGGGAAAATGCCATCTGCATTTCTGCTCTTGTGTACTGTTCTGTGTGTGAAGTAAGGAGTTTTTTCTCTTGCTTGATTGCAATTCTGCCAAACATATCTATAAATTCTTACTTGGAGGCTAAGAGCCCTTTTTTTTTTCACCTTCTTTTCAACATTGGATTCTGAATCCCAATAACTACTTTAAAAGCTATGAAAATGTACTGTTCTGAAAATAGCTTCACCTCATTTGAATCTGTACATAAATGAAAATAAAAGATTTGAACAGTTTTCTGTTTGATAAACTCACTTTTAAACTGTGAGGGAAGATGAAAGCAGAAACCATACTGATGATCAGTTTGCTGTGTTACTGAGTGAAATGTTCTCTTTTCTCAGAGAAGCAAAACTTGTCTGGAAACTGAGCAGCATCAGACAGATCTTAGATTTGTAGCATAGCCAGGCTGGAGGAAGAAAGCACTGGAAGGGGTGGCATGGGTCCTGGTACAAGGATGTCTGGGTCCAGTGTATCACAAATCTGTGCTTACCAAGTGTAAGCAGTGCCAGCTTGTTTGAAACTTTCCAGTCTTATCTGAAAGGCAGGTTTTAGATCATCATACAAGCTAATGCATGTAAAGTGTTATGCCTGGTACATAGTAGGCAGTCACTGTTGGCACTTCTACTGCACTAGTAATAAGGTTGCCCTCTCCTGGACCCCATAAAGAAATGGACACCCCATGCTGTAAAGGTAACAGCCCACCACCATGTCATCTGACCATCCAATGTTTGCATCCAGGAGTTCCCACTGTTCCAGGGGCTCACTCCCCATTCCCACAGGTGGCCTACTCAATTGCCATCTGCCTGTCTGGACTTGCTATCCATCCATCAGTTTGTTTGGATCCTACCCTTCACTTCACCTTGTTTGTGCAGCTCTTCTCTGACCCTGTAGCCTTGACTCTGGCCAGTGGCAGCTGTTTCTCCAGCTTCTCCTGCAGGGTTCTCTGTTACCTTATCAGTACAGACAGAGACTTTTGTATTTCTCTCAGGTCCTCAGCTCTCTCCTCTGTGATATAAGAGTTATTGTAAATAATATTATAATAGAAGAACCTGTGTTTGCCTCCACCAAGTCCATCCAGGAAAATGGAAGTATCTAGTAAGTTATTGTGATTGAAACTGCCCTGCCGTGAAAATTCATGTTCAATAAATCCAGTCGTTGTGGACAGAAGAGTGTTTTTCCATGTTGGGAGGTTTAAAAGAGAGGAGAGATAGACCCCTTTGACTATAAAACTATAGGGAGATATAATATTGCTGCCTTTGAAAATGGAAGAAGGATCTAGGAACCAACAAAATGTAGGTAGCTTCTAGCACCTGGGAAAGGTGCTGAAATAGACCTTCCTAGAATCTTCAGAAAGAAATGAAATACTCCTTGTAGCATGACTTCTAAAGAACAGGTGGTGTTTCAAGCCCTTAAATTTTTTAATACTGTATTGATATCAAGAAAAATTAGTAGCAAAAATAGATATTGCCTCCGCCTCATGGAACGTACAGCACAGTTAGACATTAATGAAACAGTCACACATATTTGCATTAAATTAGGTCTTGAAAGACAATTCTCAAATGTTGTGAGATAAAGGCTTAGTCTTAAACTGAGACAAAAAGAACATGCCAAATCCCCACTGATTTCAGAAGCTGAAAGAAAGACTTGCATGATGAGAACATAGACAGAGGGAGGTTGTTAATGAGGCCAAAAACCTAGATAGAAACTTGACTGAGCAGGGAGTCATAGATTAGGTTAAGGTTTTAGCATTTGTCCTGAGACTTTCCTGGGGAGATAGGAAAGAAACATCTATTCACCCTCAAAATAGAAGGAGCTGACAGACTACAGAAAGATCTAGTCAATTCCAGCATGGCAAATAAATGAGATCATAGGATCACAGGCATCCCAGGCAACTGGGTCCTTGGAGTCCCCTGGTGTGATGGTAGTTTTGTTGTCAACTTGACCTTTTTAGTAATCTTGGGTGGGTCTCTGAAGATGTTCACAGGAAGGCAGCCTCTCAGTAGGGGGCAGGATGTAAAAAAGCTCAGGGAAGCTAAAAATAAACATCCCTTCATGAGAGGGCAGTGCAGGAAGACATTCCAGAGACTCAGAAAGCCAACAAGTCTGGAAGTCTGGGATAGGGTTGGTTACAAGACCTCTCCCTAAGGCTATATAAAGGGAAAAGAAATCCCTCCCACACCGTTTGTGTGTGTGTGTGTGTGTGTGTGTGTGTGTGTGTGTGGTGTTAGTAATAGGTTTTTCTCTACTTGGATCTGTGAAAGGGAACCAACCTCTTTCACCATTATAGAACTTCCCCTTGATCTATAGCTTCAATAAATCCTTTCCTCCCATAAACTGTGCCTGGTTTAGAGATTCATCCCAGTGGTGTGTGACTGACCATGACACCTGGGTATCATACAGGCAGCTACACCAGAGAAGTCCCATCCCAATCATTTGTTCTCCTCTTATGTGGTCATGACAGGAATCTTGGGGAGGGGCTTCTGGGTGTCTTCGGAGTCTCTGGAGTCTGGTGAGCTTTCTGGACTCCTTCCACAGAGGATGTAAGTAGACCAACCTAGTGCGCTCATCACAGCTGCGGTCTGTTACAGACGTGGCCATGTCTAACTAGAGGAAACAAGTATGCTGCATACAGGCTGCATCTTAAAATGGGTGGCATGCAGATTACAGGGGAGCTAATGGATGTTGGCTAGAACTGTGTCAAGGAAGAGATGGGAGTCCAGCAGCACATGGAATAGTCTATGCACTTTAAGGAAATCTAGGCTGTACAGCTATGGTAGTGCACAGAATGCGGAAGTGCAGAAGAGGGAAGAGTTCTGAAGCTATTTAGCTGAAGGGCATTGAAAAAGCACCTCTTAAGACACCTGATGTTGACCTCTGGTCCTCACACACACATGCATGTGCGCCCCCCAAACAACATTATACATGCACACCACAATACACATGCAGAAAAAAAAAATGAATCCCTCTTCTTTACATGCCAACTGGGCAATTTAAATGTTGTAAATATGTACTTCAAAAATTACTGAACCCTGGCACAGTGGTGCACACCTTTAATCATAGCACTCAGGAAGCAGAGGTTTCTGTGAGTTCTAGGTCAGCCTGGGCTAGAGTGAGACCCTACCTCAAAAGAAACAAAATAAATGAATAAATAAAAATTACTGAATAGCAAGGTTTTGACACCTGCATGAAATAGACCAGAAAAAGCAACATACTGTTACTTGTGGTAGTTTTGACTCTATGAATTTAATTCCATCTAACCACATCTACTACTCATAATTTCTTAACGTAATTTTCCTGATTTCAGTTAATTTCTTTTAAAAAAATGGAGATGAGCACTCTGTGCTTAGACCGAGAAAGATTTCCCATAATGCCTACCAACTGCTATGTTCCTCCTGGTCAGCTCATGAATTGGCATCCAACTGAATTCTGTGTCTTTCCTGATTTTGATTCCTATGAAGTGCCTTATTTCCCTTTCCCAATCTGTCATCTTTGAAATTAAATTTAAAAAACACAAATTTATTCCAATTAATTTAAATGAGGACCAAACTTATTGACTATAACCATGACATATTACAACTATTTCTACAGTAGAGTAGAAATATTTATTAACTATTTCTACAGTAGAGTACCAGTCCTGTCTGCTGCTAACCTTAGAGGCTTTGTTAACTGTTCAAAGATTTTTGCAAGCTGGTTATTTGTAACATGAAATTGGCCACATGGGAGAACTAACATAGAAATCATCCTGTAGACGTCACAAATGTTACAAACCAGAGCTCCTCATCCTCCCAACAACAGAGATTGTTGTCGAACATTACCAGCACACTGCTGTTTCTGTCCTTTACAACTGTGGTATTTGAGAGGACGGATTAGATACAAAAGCACAGGAATGAGATTGACTAAAACCTCACTAATTTAACATTTCCCCTTTTCGTGTTTTTGTGTTATTTTCGGATTGTTTGAACTGTCTGGTCCTTATGGGATAACTTTGATGAATTTTATAGAATTTCATTGGTGAGATGCATTTGTGCTTTGTCATTCTTCCAGCGATTTACTTTTTGTCTACTAGATCTAAGTACAGCAGTATGGTGGCAAGATTTCTGAAATCACTAGATTTGATTGGCAGGTATATAGTCGTTCCCTGTACTGTTTTCTCTAGTTCTATGTGAACTTGAAGTTCTTGCTATGATTGTAGGAGAAACAAACAGGCTACAGTAACCATGTCTTGTCCAAACTTGTTCTTCCTAGGGCTTCTCTGCAGTCACCACCATATCCTCACCTGCCTTTAGAGGTGACTCATTTCCTATTTTGAGTTAGTTCTATTTTGTAACCCCTACTTTGCCTGAAGAACCCACAAGTATTTGTAGATTTAATTCATTTCACAAAGAATTTAAAGTACCTATCATATCATGCTAAAACCACAAAAGTACTGAAAAAAAATCTTCAAAACCATCAGTAACAACCAAAAAACCCCAAAAGTACGATGAGTGCATAGATTGCAAGAAAGTGTGAAGACCTTAGGTAAAAAAATAATTTAAAAAGAAGCCAAAAACAAGGAACAGTGTAAACACTGAGTGGAGAAGCAGGGAACGATGAGGGACAGGAGCACACAAGAGCAATTCCAAACTTAGTCAAGGACTGTAGATTCTACTCTAAAAGGACAAAAGGGCTTAATATCCAACAAGAACAAATTTCCTTGTTTTAATGTGGTATGTTATGAACTCATAAGAAGGAAGCTAATATAAAATGAGCCAATACACAACCATTTGGATTAATGCAGAATATAATGTAAGAGAAGCCTATATGAAACAGAAAGGATTCAGTAAATCCATTGTAGTCATCTCGACAAAGGCACTCAAGGGTTGTAGCTCATGGGAACTCCTTAGATAACCTTCAGCATATGGGGAAAGGCACTGGCATTCTTTCTCTGATAGAAATTAAAATTGATAATTTTAATATAATGCATATAATACAGATTTGTTTAAATTCATAATAGAGATTAGCAATGATACCCACTAAGCCTCCAATTTTCCATTATTTAATCAGCCCCTCTGGAGCTCTGCCTTCTACATGCATTACTAATATATGGGAAGCCCTCTTCATTTTGTTGGACTATTTCAAACAAAATTTGTATTTTTAATTTCTCTTTCCTTTAAGATATACTTTAAGATATAGTATAGAACAGAAAATAAGTCTTTCTATATCCATATTTTTAGTGTAAAAATAAGTTTATTTACTACTAATAAAAGACATGATCAGGCTGTGGTTTCTACTAAAGGAATGTTTCATTCAGTGTTTTAAGAATGCCTTTTAACACATCCTCATGGTGCGTTGTGTCAAGAGATTGTGACGTTCCCCTTTTAACATAGTTATCTTTATGTTTTATTTCTAATCAATTAATTAATTTGACAATGTTATACAAATATGTAATGTATATAGATCACTCACCCCATTTCCCTTCTGTTGTCCCCCTCCCCCTCTGTCATAGTCAGCCACAGCCACTGGGATAAATCTTCAAACCAGGCACAGTTTTTGGGAGGAAAGGATTTATTTGTAGCTATAGATACAGGGGAAGTTCCAGAATTCAAAAGAGGCTGCTCGCCTTTCACAGGTCCAAGCAGAGAGAGAAACCCATCACCAACATCATACACACAAAACAGCAAACAGGCAGGAGGGGCAAAGAGAATTTCTTTTCCTTTATATAGGCTTAGGGTGGGGTCTTGTAACCCTTCCCCAGACTTAATTGCTTCCTGAGTCTCTGGAATTTCCTTCCTGCACTGCCCACACAGGAAAGGATCTAGCTTCTTTGAGCTTCTTTACATCCTGCTCCCTGCTGAGAGGCTGCCTTCCTGTAAACATCCTCAGAGACCCAGCCAAGATAATTAAAAAGATCCAAGTTGACAACAAAACCTGACCATCACACCCTCCTATTGATCCCTTTTTCCCACCAAGTCCCCCTCTACTCTGTTGTCTTGTTTGGCGACCCTGTGTTTAATAGGCATGGCTTACATGAGCACTGGTGGGAGGCTATTTACCAGAGCAAGGGCAGCTTCCCAGTGGCTACATCACTCAAGAAAATGCCCCCCACCAGTGTATTAGCTTCTCTCGAGGAACATAACCAACAGAATGAATTGGTATTACAAAGGAATTTATTAGATTTACCTTATGACAGTCCCATAGTAGCTCTCTGAAAGCTTGAGAGTCAAGGAAACTGGTAGCTACTCAGTCCATGTGGCTGGATGTCTCAGCAGTCCCAATATGGCACTGAAAACTTGGAGGATTTCTGGAGAGCTGCTGATCTTCAATACATTTTGGGAGGCTGAGGAAACTTGGTTCCAATGCCAAAGAAAGATAGCTGAACAGGACAGATGCACATATGTGTGAATAGCCAGAACAGCAGGTAGAAAGCACCAGTAGCAAAGGCAGCCAGGTAAAAAGCGGCTGTGTTCTCTGAGAGCTTCCTTATATATATCCCACTGAAAGACTCCCCAAGGCCTCTCTCAGGAGAGCGTACCCCAAAACTCCAATAACCACACCAGCAGATGCAAAAGCAAGAGGATTTCATTCTTCGGCTGCGCAGTCGGGCTCCACAAGCAGGCAGATGAATGTCTAGGCAAGATGGAGCCCCGGAGAACAAAGGAGCAGGGTATTTATGGACAGGAGCTATCTAATTATAATATAGCTTAGGTTACAGGGTGTGTGGTATTTCTATTGGCTCCTTTTCTGTATCTGTATGCCTCTTGATTGGTTACTTCCTTGGAGCCACATCCCAGGGCCAGCCCACATTCCAGGACAGCCATATGCTTCCTTATATGGTGTCTTTTTTTTTTTTACTTCCTGGTCTTTGTGACCAGACATTCTTTAAGGAGGGGGAAGTAAGTCTAAAAATGGAGTCTGCTTTATAAAATGGAGTCTGCTTTATAAAATGG
>PVHP010006328.1:0-61021 GCA_004024765.1 Zapus hudsonius | reverse complement strand
CCCCCCCAAAGGTTCATGGTTGAAGGCTTGGCTTCTAGCTGATATTGGGAATTGATGGAATTTTTAGGAGTTAGGGTCTAGTTGAGAGCGTGTCCTATAAGGCTATTGTGATGGTTAAGTTTTGTTGTCAACTTGATGTGTTGGTAATCTTGGGTGGGTCTTTGATGTGCTTCTTATGAAGTTCTGTCTCACCATAAACCTAAAGGCCAAGGCAGCCATGGGCTGAAACCTCCGAAACAGTGAGCAAGATAAATCTTTTCTCTTTACAAACTGATGATCTCAGGTCTTTCATCACAATGACAGAAAGCTAACTAACAGACCCTTACCTGATTCTTCTAGTTAAACCATTAAGCTTGCTGACCAACGTGAATTTAAGTCCAGAACAAAACATGGAGCCCTCTCTGGTGAACTTCCATTTTCTCACTTAAGTCTATGACATTCTTGACTTTGTCAGTTTGTTTTTGAGATAAGGTCTCACATTTCCCAAGCTCACTTTGAAGTCACTATGTAGTGGAGGAAGAGCCTGAACTTCTTCCGATCCTTCTGCCCCCACCTCCAGGCTCTGGAATTACATATATGCTGCACCATTCCCAGTCTATGTAGTACTGGGGATCGAACCCAGGGCTTCATGCATGGTAGGCAAGCACTCTACCATTTGGGTTAAATTTCCAGCTGTTTATTTATTATTTTTTCAAGGTAGAGTCTCGCTCTAGCCCAGGCTGACCTGGAATTCACTATGTAGTCTCAGGATGGCCTTGAACTCACAGCCATCCTCCTGCCTCTGCCTCTCCACTGCTGGGATTAAAGGCGTGCGCCACCATGCCCTGCCCAGCTCCCCCCTCAAACACAGCAAGCAGAAAGAGACAGAGATAAGAGACAGAGAAAGAGCTAAGCCACTGCAAATGAACACTTTGTGCATCTAGAATGAGACTGGGGAATCAAACCCAAGTTGGTTGGCTCTGCAGGCCAGCATCTTAACTGCTGAGCCATTTCTCCAGCTGTCATGGTTTGATCCAGACGTCCCCCACAAACAAATGAATGAGTTATGGGTAATTGATCCTCAGCTGATGGCAGTTAGGGAATTACAGCCTCACTCACTAGAGCTGTGTTGTTGGGGGCGGGCTTATGGGGGTTATAAACCAGCTTCCCTTGCCAGTATTTGGCACACCTTCCTGCTGCTATTTCCAGTGCTGTGGCGGAGGTGATGTCCACCCCTCTGCTCATGCCATCTTTTTCCCTGCCAGAATGGAGTCTCCCCTCGAGTCCGTAAGCCAAATAAACCCATTCCTCCACAAGCCGCTTTTGCTTGGGTTCTTTCTGTGCACCAACTAGAATGCTGACTGCAACACCAGCCCCTGTTTATTTTTTGAGACAAGATCTCTCACCATAACTCAGGCTGGCCAGGAACTCACTATATAGTCATCCAGGTTGGTCTCAAACTCACAGCTATTCTCCTGCCTCAGCCATCTGAGTGTAGGACTAACAGGCATGAGCCATCATGCGCAGCTGTGAGGGTCTGAATAGCCTTATCTTGTTTGTGTTAAGAGTGCATTTGTTGAATGACTGATGCATAATTACAGAGTTAGCCATCAGGGACTCCCTAATTATAATTTTAAATTCCAAGGAGCTCAATGACTTAGGAAAAGGTCATAGGGGACAGCCATAATGGAAGAAGGACAAACGCCTCCTCCCCACATCCTTCCTTCAACCCATATCCAAAAAGGAATGTGAAAAATTACAAACCTTTCCCTGCCTATCTCTTCATTATTCCTTCCATTGCCCGGCCCCGCCCACTCCCACAGCAGACAAATATGAAAGAACTGGAATTTGCAAATCTGTCAATGCTTCATTTGTTTCCCATCTGTTTCCTAAATGCGCCAGAGCCCTTGGACTTTTAAAAATGTCTGCCTCACAACCCCCAGGCGTGAGTGACAGCATCGGACAAAACAATGGTGACTTCCTTCTTTCATGTGGCATCTGTCCCACGGATGGACACAGTTCACTTACCTGGAGGAAAAGGAACAGGAACCAGAAAAGAGGATTCCAGTTCATTCAGAGGAAGTCAAGAGAGGAAATGGAGCACTGCCATGAGGGTCTTAAAAAGCCAGAAAGGCATCCTAGGAGGGCGTGGGAACAGTCCAGGGGTAAATTCTGTGCTTCGTAAATCTGCATTCTATCTGAAGCTGGCAAGTTCATTTTCTGTTTTAGACATAGTTTACTGAATTTCATTTATATTTTATTAAGGGTATCCCTACATGACTGCTTTTATTGGCAAAGAAATTATTATTATAATATAATTATTATTATATTATTATTATAAAATTATTTTTTTTTTGTTTTTCTAGGTAGAGTCTCGCTCTAGCCCAGGCTGACCTGGAATTCACTATGTAGTCTCAGGCTGGCCTCGAACTCACGGTGATCCTCCTATGTCTGCCTCCCGAGTGCTGGGATTAAAGGCATGCAACACCACGCCCGGCTAAGAAATTATTTTTGAAGCAACCTAAATTCTGAAGAATATATCTTTTTTTTTCTTGTGCTGAGCATTGAACTGGGGACCTCATGCATATTAACATATCTGCATGGAGCTACACCCCCTAGCCCAAGTCGGTGTGTTCTATTCTAATTCCTTCCATATACTTGGGCACAGAAGTGGAGGTCTATGAGGTGCTCAGGATGGGGTACAGGGAAATGCACAGAATGTGGGAAATTTCTTTGAATATAAATTTGCTTGAAAATGTAAAGAAGACATTTACTATTTCTTTTACTTAAACAAATGTCTTTATCCTGGAATATAATGGGCATTTGGGGAATGTATTGTAAAAATAAATATGAGATATCAAATAATTGTCACATGAATGGCAGCTTCCTTTGATGAGCAGATCTCTCCTTTCCTCCACCCATGGGGATCTCCTGTTACTGAGCCTCCAGGAAGAGAGATGGAGGAGAAGCTGTGACAGTTAACTCTCTGAGGCAAGTTCCACAGATTTCATGCCTGGCCCCCTCCCCTTGAGGGGGAGGTGTCTAGCTGGAGTTCAAACCTAAATTCTGAAACTGATTGGTCAGGTATGGACCAACCAGCTGTCTCTCTGACTTCCCTGCCCAGGTCATATAAGTCACTGTAATAGGAAAGCCAGCCCTCTCTCCCACATGGCAGGCTAGCAGAAGGACCTCAGGCTGTGGTGAAGGGCTGGGTTTTCTTTCCCACATGAACCTTTCCTTCTCATGATCTTTCCTTCTTCTGCCTGTTTGTCTGGACAGCATAGATTTTGCTAAAACCTCCCCCACGTGTTCTCTCCACACTGGTGGCTGGAGATCTCTGTAACTCCCCATTCTCTTTTCAATAAAGTCTCCCACTATACCTTATCCTCTGGTGGTCTATAATTTCAATTAACTTTATAGACAAGAATTAGGGTACTACTTAAATTCTGAGGTGCATTGGAATTAGCTGGGTGTTATCTAAATTCTAATCCCCAGGTCCCCCAGTACAAAGCCACATGTATCCCTACAGCTGAGAGACTTTCCCATCCTAATCCTCTCTGGGATCATTCCCACTGTGGGATTGCAACAGCATCACTCCTGGGGAGGGGGTCCTTCCTTACTTCTGTCCACCACTTCCCTCTTCTTTACCAAGCCTGTGACTCTGCTGCTCTTTAAAGAAAGTTAATGAAACTAACACTCCAATCAGATATGTCCTTCCCTTTTACCAACTTTTATGCCATTCCCCAAAGGACTGCTTTCTCTTTTGTGAGTAATGGCTCTGAGAAATGACAGCTGACCAGCCCAAGAGGTGACCGAAGACATTGGAAGGATGATTGTCGAGCGGTATGTGGAGGGAGTCAGGAGAAGCTCAAAACTCAATTTGTAGGATCATTGTGAATGATTCCTGTTGAGGTCAGCTTTCTAGTTGCTGTGCAGAAAGAACCCAAGCAAAAGTGGCTTGTGGAGGAATGGGTTTATTTGGCTTACGGACTCGAGGGGAGACTCCATTCTGGCAGGGAAAACGATGGCATGAGCAGAGGGCTGGACATCACCTCCGCCACAGCACTGCAAACAGCGGCAGGAAGGTGTGTCAAACTCTGGCAAGGGGAAGCTGGCTTATAACCCCATAAGCCCGCCCCCAACAACACAGCTTCATCGAGGTTGTAAAACCCAAACTGCCATCAGCTGAGGATCGATCTATCAGAACACATTCAATTGTTTGTGGGGGACACCTGGATCAAACCATGACAATTCCTAAAAGTGTGAAGTGGTAATACTCAAGAAAGTTGAATGGGATTCATAACTGTACAGGGTGAAAAGCTGGGAAACTACCTATCCCCTCTCTGGCCTTGGTCAAGAGTGTGTAAACTGAAAAACTCTCTTAAATTTAGAGGCAGAATACTTTATAGAAAAGAGCTCAGCGTTAGCTTCAAATCCTGTCTCTGTCACTTACTAGTTGTGACCACAGTAAATGGATCAGTCTCTTTCTGATCACCCATGTGCTTATTTAAAAAGTAGGGATGATCTATTACCTTTAAGTGAGGAAGAAAAGCTAGGAAGGGTGAACTGACATAGTGATCAATAACCTGTTTTGCTTTGGTTATCTATTTCTGTATGATGAATTATCCTAAATGGCATGTCTTCAGCCAACAAAGGATTATTACAGCATAGCCTCTCGGATCAGGAGACTTGGTACAGGGATGTAGGAGGCTTGGGCTCAGGCTCTCTTCCAAGTCTAAGGGGCTCCCAATGGCCCTATCGGAGCACAGCAGTAAAACATTGCAACCTATTAAATGCCATTGAAATCCACTGGTCCAGAAAGCTATGAATAAGTGAGTAAAAGTTCAATGAGAAATGGGATGCTTGCATTGTTCTCAATGACCTCTCCACAAGCATGTATGCTTTATAGAGAGAGGAAGATCAAGAGCACAGAGGAGAAGCCTGCAGGCGCCAGCTTAGCTGAGTGAGCATAGTGACGCTCACCAGCGATGGGGTGGGTGGAGATGCTGTTCCAGCCCCAACACAGCCTCACTGCCCTGAGGACAAAATCACGAGGGAGCCATTCCCTTCTCCAATGGTGAGAGCCCACCAAAGGCTATTCCCCAGAGTAAGTCATCTACAGTCTCCAGGAATGTCATGAAGAGAAGTCCAGGGAACAATTATCAGAACCAAGGAGATGGGAGGTGGGAAAAATGGATGCAAGAACTCATCTTAGAGTTTCATGTAAAGTAATAATGTGAGGAAACTGGAAACATTTTAGTTATGTCTGAGGATAATGCACTGGTGTTAATCTCCTGATTTTGGAGGTCATACGGGACACAGCAGGAGAATGTCCTCATTTGTAGAAAATATACCACTAGTATTCAAGGCTGATGGGTAATCATGTGGATAACTTACAAGTGGTTTGGGGGAAAGTTCTTTGTTCTGTATTTGTAGATTTTCCATATGTTTGAAGTGGTTTCAAACAGAAACCCAAAACAATGATGCATTTCCACTTATCTGAGAGATACAAAGCAATTTACAAAGGACAGATGGGATGACATCATCCCCTGCTCCTCCATCTGCCATGTGTTCCATGGAGAACCGTCACCATACCCTCCATTTCTACTGGCAGATTGTCTCAAAGCCGTGTCTCCTCATCACTCTCAACATCACCGCCTGGTTTACATTCCCATTGCTACCCAACAGAGCCAAGGTGATAATTATCTCCAAGCTCCTTTCTGCCTCAAATGCCAGCTTCTCTTTCTGCTGTCCCCTGCCTCCAGCTCACTAACCATGGGCTGAGTAACTTCTGAACCGTAGCTATGGTTGTAACATTGTCCTGTGGAAGTTCTAAGGTTTGCCCACCCATGGAGTCCCAGCTACATAAACATTCTCAATGAAGATCACTACCCACCCTTCAGCCCTGCTTTCCTGCTTCAGCAATGCTGAGCAATTCACCTTCCCATAACCCATGGCTACCTCCCTGTCCTCATGCCTCATGGGAAATCGTTTATGCAGCTTCTCCCTTCAGATGCTTAAAGCTCAAATGGACTAAGGCAGCAAAGCTTCTTCCCACCCTTACCCTTCCTTCCTGCTCCAATCATTACATCTGAGTAATAATCATTGGACTGTTAGTGTTTGCTTTCTTACATTGACCTTCTGTAGACTGTGAGCTCTTTAAGAGCAAGGACTGTGTTGCACTCTGGTTGGAACCCACACGATGCCTTGTGCATGTTCAGTAAATGCCTTTTGGATGCTGCACCAGTGAGGAGCTGTGCATGTGGTGTGGCACTTGGTGACATTGGTACTGAGACACCTTTCTCCTACTTGGATGGAAGGGCAACATCAGTTGGGGGAAGATTTGATGGAAAGTGATAGTTAGGAAAGAAATTTTTTCTCCCCAGTATTAAGATCCTCTTTCTTTTTCCAGTCTTGAAGCAGTTAGAAATGGCACACTCTCCTTTCCCCACGTTAAGAAAAACTCAAGGCATCTTCTCTAGTTCCATACTTTAAATAGATTTGGGGGAGCCCATCCAAGCTGGGGTCCCAGATGGGCAGCCATGGTGTTCAGGAATGGTACAAGGGTGGAAGTTGGGATGAAAACTACTTATCCCTATCAGTAGGAGAAGCCAGGACATGGGAGGAGATAAGCCACAAGCTTCCTGGAAGGCTAAGGCCCACCATGCTACCAGGGGAGCCAGAGATTGTCAAGCCTGGCAGGAGCCAGAGTTTAGATGGAGGGAGATGAGACTGAGCGCCAACTGAGGAGAGAAGGAAGGAAGGAAGGAAGGAAGGAAGGAAGGAAGGAAGGAAGGAAGGAAGGAAGGAAGGAAAAAGAGAGAGAGGTAGGGAGGGAGGGACATCCTAAAGGATTCACCTCAGATTCAGGTAGCGTGTGGCTCTGGCATTTGAGGGCTAGTGGAGTTTCGGGGGTGTCTCGATATATTTTTTGTGGCTATAACAAAATACGTGAGACTGAGGAATCTATACAGTAAAGTTTATTTTACAGTTCTGGAGGTTGGCCTGCTGGGGAGAAGATCAAGAGGCCTCGCTTTCCAATGGCCCCCTCCCAAGAAAAGCAGTGATCCACTTTGTAACCCACTCACCTTGGAAGCCCCGGCCTCCCAACACCGGCACAACAGGCATATTTCAACATGAATTTTGAAGGGACCAGCCATCAAGTGGACACAGCTATGGATTTCTCATTTGTCTGTAGTGTCCAGAGAGAGGTGGACAACAGTGAGCCATGGATCAATGACGTGCCTTCTAGTATCATCCATAGTTCCTGTGCAAGGCTTCTGGACTTTTTGTGGCACTTCAGTGATCAGAGATGAACATGATCTGTGGGGAGAAATCTGCTGTTATTTTGGGCTGGGCTAATCATGGTCATACAGAACTCAATACAAACCCCATGATAGATCACGCAAGACAGCAAGAACCAGCCCAGCTGAAGACCAAAAGGAGTTACTGAAATGTTCAAAGCTAAGTCAGTTTGGAAGTTTCTCTCGAATAAAAATGTATGTAATGCAGGTATGTATATTTTCAAGCCCAGAGGAAATTAAGGAGTGAGTCATCCCTCTTTGAAAAGATTAAAAAAAAAAAGAATAAAGTCTTTTATAAAGCAAGCTGCCCACATATACTTAAGAAGACCTGGAAGTTAGAACAACTGTGCTAAGCACACGAATGACTAGAAGTCAATTATCTGCAGCACAAGTGTCTGCCAGGGATGAGTCTCTCCATAAACTCAGTCCATGATGAGTCTCCAGAGGTTGGAAAAGGTCCATTCCAAGCCTGACTCAGGGAGACAATGCTAACATCTTTATGGTCCTTTTTTGTTGTTAATTCAACCTTTACATATGCAGATTCAACTTCCTACCTGTAAAGCAGGTCTATCTGAGCTTTCTTCCAACACTTGTTAGCTTGTCCTGTGTGGGGGCCTGATCAGACAATTTGCATGGAAAACAGACCCCTTCAGCAATCCCTGCATCTGAAATCCGGTGGGTTCTCATTTTTTTTAATATTTTATTTATTTATTTGAGAGAGAGAGAGAGAGAGAGAGAGAGAGAGAGAGAGAGAGAGAGAGAGAGAGAGAGGCAGACAGAGAGAACAGGAGCAACAGGGCCTCCAGCCACTGCAAATGAACTCCAGACACATGCACCCTCTTGTACATCTGGCTTTACATGGGCACTGGCGAATCGAACTCAGGTCCTTCTGCATTGCAGGCAAACACCTTAACTATTAAGCCATCTCTTCAGCCTGGTTCTCATTTCTTGTTGTGTCTGTGAAGCAGGTGTGTTGATTATCCACCATGTCAAGACCACCTCAGACCTGACAGGCCCTCCAACAACCACTGTGTTGAAGTCCTGTATAATAGAGTAGTTCTGGTCTCTCTGTGGTCTCTAACAAAGCAGTTGACAGCGGCCAAATATCCTACCTGACAGTTCAGCTCCCAAGTGCAAAAGGAAGCTTCCAGGCACCCTTGGGTACCAGAAGCAATATGTCGTCACTTCTGCCAAGTTTCATAGATTAGGTGAGTTTCAAGCCCAGCCTGGGTCAGAGATATGAACACTGGGCTGGGCAGCTCATTTGGGGCCTGTGATAGTTAATCTGATTGTCAACTTGATGGGATTGAAAACCAGCTAAAAGATTAGTAAAGGGCACGCATAGGTGTTGCCAGGAGGGGGTTTCCTGAGGAGATTAACTGAGAGAGGGAAGAGCCACCTGGATGTGACAAATGAAATAGAAGGGAAACTTTGGGAAGCGCAGGCATCCCGTGCTTCCTGGCTACTATGATGTGAATTGTTCTGCTGTCCCATGCCCTCTGCACTAGGATGGATGGTGTGCATCCTATCAGGTGTCCCCAATAAACTCGTGTATTTGGAATGCTTGGTCCCCAGATGGCAGCAAGTTAGAAGGTGGAGCCTTGCTGGAGGAGGTGCTGCTGGGGTAGGTTTTGGGGGGGTTTTAGCCAGCTCCCCCTTGCCAAAGTTCGGCTCACTCTCATGCTGCTGGTTTTCATCTGCTGTGGCAGAGGTGATGCCCAGCCTCTGCTCATGCCATGCTTTCCCCTCAGTCATAAAGCTTCCCCTCTAGACTATAAGCCAAAATTAAAACAAACAAAACCCAAAACCCAAAACCTCTCCTCCTGTCAACTGATTGATTGGGTGTCTTGTCCCAGAAACCCGAAGATTACGGCAACTGATGGAAACTTATGAAATTGGGAACAAAATTAATCTTTCTTCCCTTAACAATTCTGGTTTTCTTTTAAAAGATTTTTATTGGAGTGTATTCATTGGACATGGTGATGGGTCTCATAAAGGCATTTTTATTCAAGTATATGTGCTTTAACTGTATTTGTGCCCTCACACTTTCCTCTTTCTCTCCTTCCCTCCTGCTATTCTCTGTCCTTTCCCCAATCTCACTTCTACTTGCTTGCCATCTATGTGTGTATGTGAGAGAGTGTGTGTGTGACCCACACATATACACACCATGTATATCTATTAAAGTCTAAGATCAGCAAATGAGAGAAAGCATATACTTGTCTTTCTGAGTATGGCTCATTTTGTTTAATAAGATGGTCTCCAGCTACACCCCTTCCCCTATAAAAGGCATCATTTTATTTGTCTTTATGCCTGAATAAACCTCCAGTGTGGGGCTGGAGATGGCTGGGTGGATAAAGCTCACACTAGGGAACTCTGAGTACCTGAGTTCAGACCCTCAGTTCCTGCCTTGAAGCTGGAAGCTGTGGCTGACTTCTCTAATCCCAGTGTACTTCCAGGGAGAAGGGAGGCAGAGACAAGAGGATTTCCCAGAAGCTTGCAAAAGGTCTGCTGAGCAATAGTGATGGCAAAGGCCCCAAAATGAGGTCAATCTGAGGCAAGGACCAATCTCAAAGTTGTTCTCTGACCACGCCTGCATCTACATTCACACACACACACACACACACACACACACACACACACACACACACAGACATGATAATTAATTTAAAAAATAATTTTAAAGGCCAGCATGGTGGCTCACATTTCAATCCTTGCACTTGGGAGTCAGAGGTAGGAGGACTGTTGCAAGTTCAAGGCCACACTGAGATTACATAGTGAAACCAGGTCAGCCTGGGCTAGAGTGGGATCCTACCTCAACATTAAAAAAATGATAATGATTTTAAAGGGCTGGGGAGATGACTCAATTGTTGGAGGCACTTGCTTGTAATGCCTGGTGGTCTGGGTTTGATTCCCTGGTACCTACAGGGAGCCAGATGTACAAAGGAGCACACACATCTGGAGTTCACTTGAAGCCACAGAAGGCTGTACACACCTACATACTCTTTCTATCTCTCTCTCGCAAATAAATAAAGAAAAGAAAATTATATTTAAAACATTTTATCCTTTGCTTAAAGTTTTTTTTTTTTACCTTCTATTCATTAGCTGATTTAGAGATAAGAAAATGCTGGAGAAACTTTCCGTTAGGTACCTTATCACACATAGGAAATTAACCAGTAAATATGTAAATTGGTGGGTATATGTCCCGGACTTTATCATCTTCAGGCATGATTAAAAAGGCCCAAAGACAAAAAATAAAAAATAAATAAAACCTGTTATTTGCTGTTTAAACTCAAAAAAATTGAATTTTACCTCCATTGTTCTTTTTTTATCCCATTTTCCTTTGTCATTCAATGTTGACTGGCACCAAGGCTGATGTCATATGTTGGCTACTGTGAATCCTGCTGCCAGGAAAGTGATGTCGCTCTGTGATACGTTGACTTCCAGACCTTCAGGAACGGAATAGCTATGTCGTAGGGTCGACCTATCTTCTTAATGTTCTGAGAAATTTCTAGAGTGACTTCCATGCTGGGTCGATAGTTCATGTCCCCTCCAGGGCTCCGTATCCTCCCCAGTATTCATTTTGTTTATTTTCGTAATGAAATTGGGATGAGATGAAATCTCAAAGCAGTTTTAACTTGCATTTCCCTGATGGCTAATTACATTGAGCATTTTTTTTTGTGGGTGGTTTTTGGCCACTTACACTTAATATTTTGATAACTGTCTGTTCATTTCATTAGCTCATTCATTGATTTTTTTTAATTGACAACTTTAATATATTGCAAACTGGTCATATTTTCATTGAGTTATATACTCTTATGTCCACCCTCTTCCATCCCCATCCTACTGAGGTGTCTCCTCAGTGTCACTATGGTATTCAGTGTGGGGTCATGAATGCACCAGTCAGTCTCTGTTGGGGGTGGGGATAATGCCTCAGAGTACATCTTCCCACCATGGGCATTTAGTTACGTTCCTTATATATTCTAGATACTGACTGTGGTAGTTTGAATGTATGGCCCATAGACTCAGGTATTTTGTTATAATTGCACTTACAATATGAGCCCCTAGCAGGCAGATCCCAGCTACAGAGGGAGTGTCACTGCAGGGTGGATCTTGAAGTCCAGCCCTAAGGTGTAAGAGAGCAATGTGGAGCCCTGGATGTTGGTGCTTTTTGATGTTTGCTGATTATTTAATGGTGTCTCTCTGCTTGGAGCTATGGAAGGGACTCAGCTTCTTCTACCTTTGATGGTGTTCCCTGGAATTTGTAAGCCTGAAATGAACCCCTTTCCTCCCATAAACTGCTTCTGGTTGGATGTTTGTCCCAGCAACGAGGAGCTGACTGGGACAATCATTCTCTGTTAGACATAGATAACAAAGATTCTTCTCATGAGTGTTTCCTATAGAGAAACTTTGAAATTTGATGCAGCCCACGTTTGGTTTTATTGCCTGCGTTAGAGACCGTGCCCTTGGCATCCTTTTCAGAAAGTCCTTGCCTGCACCTGGAGCCTGGAGCCTTTTCTTCTAACAGCTTCAAAGTATCAGGTCTTACATTTTGTGTTAATGGGAGGTTGGGATCTCATTTCATTCTTCTTCATGTTGATATCCAGTTTTCTCAGGACCACTTATTGAAAAAGCTTTGTCTACTATATCTGTCTGGTATATTTATCAAAAACTTAGGTGATTGTAACTGTATGTGTGTAATTCTGGGTCCTAAACCCTATGCCATTGAACTACATGTCTGTTTTTGTGCCAGTACTATGCTGCCTTTATTACTATAGCTCTTCAATATAACTTTAAATAAGTACTGTAATACTTCAGCATTATTCTTTATTCTTGGGATTTTTTTTTTTTTTGCTATCTGAAATCTTTTTTTGTCTCTATATGGGTCTTAGGATTGTTTTTATACTATGTGGAGAATGTCATTGAAATACTGATAGGGATTGTAGGCAGCTTTTGGTAACATAGTCATTTTTATGATATTAATTCTTCTGATCCATGAGTCATTTTTATGATATTAATTCTTCTGATCCATGAGTATGGGAGGTCTTTTAAATAGTTCCTTGTTAATGTGTATAAAATTAAGCAGTCTCAGAGTTTTAGGAAGGAAGGATACAATAAGCAAGAATATGGGCAAAGGGCTAGAGAGAGGGCTCAGCAGTTAAAGGTGCTTGCTTGCCAATCCTTAAGACCTGGGTTCGATTCCCCAGTACCCACATAAAGCCAGATGCACAACGTGGAGCATGTGTCTGGAGTTTGTTGGCAGTGGCTACAGGTCCTGGTGTACCAATTCTCTCTCTCTCTCTCTCTCTCTCTCTCTCTCTCTCTCCCTCTCTCTCTCTCTCTCTCTCCCTCTCTCTCTCTTTCTCTCTCATATATACACACATAAATAAATAAATGAATAAATAAATAAAATATTTTTTAAAAAATCTATGTGAAGTAATGTACTCCTGGACATTAAAAATAAATTAACTGGAAATCTTTAAAAGTCAGAGTAACCATAAGAGACAGGTTAATGCAAAGGTAAAATACAAAAACAGTAGAACAAAAGAAAATCAAAACAAATGGGAACAAGCACTGTCAAGAATTACAAAAAATATACATTATCTAAAAGCACCAGCTTAAAGACAAAGATTGGTAGAGTGAATTAAAAAACATGACTGGGGCTGGAGAGATTGCTCAGTGGTTAAAGCGCTTGCCTGCAAAGCCTAAGAACCTGGGTTTGATTCCTAGTACCCAGGCACTATCCTAAATATGTTAGCATTCACGTAGCTTATTCGAGCCTCACCATAGCCCTAGGAAATAATCAGATTGTCGTTAGCTTGACTTTAGCATCATAACTGAAGGACTCCATGAAGACATAGAAGAGGAAATGTCCAGAGGGCTAAAAGAAAAGTTTAGAAGCATAAAAAAGAAGCATAATCAAGCAAATAGTCAAGAGATTACTGAGAGATGTTAACCTTAATGTAGGTGAAGGTAGATGAAATATATAGGTAATAGTATACCTTGTCCCCAGGAGACACTGGTGAAAGTAACTGTCCTTCAAGAATAAAGACTCTGGGCTGGAGAGATGGCTCAGTGGTTAAGGCACTTGCCTCCAGTGCCTAAGGCCCTGGGTTCAATTCCCCAGTACCCACATAAGCCAGACCGACAAGGTGGTGGCCCTGGTATCTCTCTCTCTCTCTCTCTCTCTCTCTCTCTCTCTCTCTCTCTCTCTCTCTCTCTCTCTCTCTCTCTCTGATTGAAAATGAATAAATAAAATATTAAAAAAAGAATAAAGACTCTGGCCCTTTATTATTGGCATCAGAAAGAATTCATGTGTCTCTCCATAAGTGGGGAGAACATCCTGGATATTCAGAGCCTCCAGGTAGTTTTTTTTTCCTGGTCTTAATTTTTATGGAATGCGTCATGAATTTGCATGCCATCCTTGCACAGGGGCCATGCTAAACTTCTCTGGATCGTTCCAATTTTAGTATATGTGCTGCCGAAGCAAGCACATCCTGGTCTTAATTTTTAGTCAAAGACCTCTTCTACTCGCTTGAGGTGGTAACCTCAGTTCTCTTGAGTTCACGGTCTCACAGCAGCTGTTATCTGCACAAGTCCTGTATAGTATTGGACCTATCAACAGGTTTCCCTGGGTGATGGAGGAAGACAAAAAAAAAAAAGGAAGATATCAATAAAGAAAGAGGAGATACTAGGAAAGAAAAGAAACTCAATGGAGAGGGATAGAAGGTGGAAAGGGGAGAGGAGTCTCTAAATTTTTAAATAAAGGTTTTTTTTTAGAAAATAAAATCCACATGAACCAAAAAATGAGTTAAAGTGGCCTAAAAAAAACAAAATAAAAATATGTTAAAATATTTTTAAAAGAAAATTATAAAACAGACTTCCTCATGAACATAGATGCAAAAAGAAAATCTCAACAAAACACTGGGCAAACAGAACACAGGAACACATCAAAGCAATCATTCATCCTGATGAAGTAGGTTTTGTTTCAGAGAAACAGGGATGGTATGACATTTACAAATCAATAAATATATATATACATATATATAAAGGGTTTACAAATCAATAAATATACATATAAGGGGTTTACAAATCAATAAATCTACATATAAAGTGACAAAAATCACATGATCATTTCAATAGATGTAAAAGAGGCATTTGACAAAATCCAGCATACCTTCAAGATAAAAGTCTGACACAAAGACCCCAAAACTCACAACTTTAAAGCAGCCTTAATACTCTTAATACGACTTAATACTTAATACGACTCAGGGACCTATGTGGAAGAGGGGGCGGAAAGAGTTTAAGAGCTGTGGTGGGGGAGACTATCCAGAGGCATGGCACCCTTCAGTATCAACACACTTGGGCCAGGAGGACCAGACTGAGTACTAGGCTATCCAGGGTCCCCTGCCACAGGACTGATCCAGACGGCCCACAGAGGAGGATATCCAGCTGATTGGGGATGGGGAGGGGGACATTGGGGAATTGGGGATAACAACTCATTGTTTGCCCACTGAATAATGTAACTCATTATGGACAATAAATATATATTTAAGAAAAAAAAGATAAAAATCTGGAAGAAACTGGGAATGAAAGGAAGCCATCTCAATCTAATAGAAGCTATGTAAGACAAACCTATAGCCAACATTAAACTAAATAGAGAAAAACTAGAAACATTGCCATTAAAATCAGAACCAAGACAAGGTGTACACTTTCTCCATTCTTATTCAATATACCACTGAAGTTTTAGCTAGAGCAGCAGAACAAGAAACACAAATAAAAGGGATACAAATAGAAAAAGAAGTCAAATTATTATTTTTTTTGCCAATGACATGTTTCTCTACATAAGGGATCCATAAAACTCTACCAGAAAACTGTCAGAGCTTATAAACACTTTTAACAAAGTAGCAGCAAAAAAGAAACACAGAAATCAGCGGCCTTCCTTTATACCAATAATAAACATGCCGAGGATGAAATTAAGGAAGCAATTCCATTCACAATAGCCTCAAAAAAAATCTTGGAATAAACCTAACTAAGTGAAAGACCTCTATCTACAATGAAAAGTTAAAAAAAAAATCAAATCAAGTGAGAGAACCTGGAGAAAATAAAATCCATTGTACTATTACTCATGGTAGGTTTAAGAAAATTGAAATAATTTCATCCAAGATTACTTGAAATTTTTGGCTGAAGAGATGGCTCAGAGGTTAAGGCACTTGCCTGAAAAGCCTTACTACCCAGGTCTGATTCTTCAGTAGCCACCCAAAGTTCATTTGTAGCTGCCCTGGTGTGTCTATTCTCTCTCTCTCTCTCTCTCTCTCTCTCTCTCTCTCTCTCTCTCTCTCTCTCTCTCTCTCTCTCTCATCTCTCTCTGCTTACAAATAAATAAATTTTAAAAATATATTACTTTCATTATAGTTGTAATATTCTTTAACTAAATTTAGAAGACCTGAGTTCTTAGGCTCACTTGGGCTAAGAAGCAGACAGCTTGTAGACGGGTTTTTAAAGGAAACTGAATGTGTTGTTTACAAACAGGGTAGAATGACTATTTGAAGGAATAAGGTCTGAGCAACTTGAGTCAATTAAATATTAATCAAAGGCCATTTTAAAAGGGATTTTGAGATTCGCTATATTTACAGGAGAATCATAGGACCTTTAAGTTGGAATTAAAGACGAAGGAAATACATTTCATGGAATCCATTTAACCTCCCCCTTGAGTGGGTACCTACCATCTAGTCTGTCCGCTGGGTATGAGCCATGCTGGGGTGACTGTGTGCCTACTGCTTGTACTGAACAAGAGGTTCTCCATATGGGTAGCATTTCACCACGGTAGTTATTGCTGGAAATCAGCTTCTTATTGAAATTAGAAGTAACATGTAAAGTCTAGTGATGGCACTTGGGGAACAGGCCCAGCTAAAACTTCAGTGCAGGCTAGTGCAAGCCAGGACAGAAGAATAATTCGAATATCCACTAAGTCTTTCTTATGCAACCATGCTCACACTTTACCATAGAAGTAAGTCCTTCCTTGGTTTGAGCAACAATAAATGAACATGTGTTTGCAATTCCCACCTTGATCGTGAGTCTTAATCCTTACAGTAAAGAGCCTGAGTCCACAGCTTCTTTTACGAATTGATACTTGTGAGGGAACCCAGAATAGGAAACAAAGGAAAACTATTAGTCTTTGAGGGTCTGGACTCCAGAAATGCATGCATGTGTGTGTGTGTGTGTGTGTGTGTGTGTGTGTGTGTGTGTGTGTGTGTGATGTGGTGAGTGTGGCGTGTGTGGTACATGTATGTATATGTGCTGGCATGATGTCCTGTGTCCTCACCTTCAGCAGCCAGAGGAAAGCATCAGGTGTTCCCCCTCCATCACTCACCTACCTGCTTTTTCTTTGTTTTTCTCCTCACTGATTCCTGAGCTTTCAGTAGGTGAGACCTAGCAATTCAATAGACCCCAGCTCCCTGCAACTCTGGGGTTACAAGTGTATGTGGCCACTCACAGTTGTTTATGTGGGTTCTAGAGACTTGAACTTGGGTTGTCTCGGGCCCCCTAGGCTCTCATGTTTGCACAGAAAACACATTTAATGACTGAGCCAACAGTCCAAGAATTATATTGTTTCAAGTTGTGTGATCCTGAGTGAATTTAGTATTAATGAGCCTTTTCAATCAGGATTGTAACATGGGAATAAAAGCACCTGCCCTTTAGAACCATAGGGAATGGGATTAAGTGGCTCATCCAGCCCAGACCTGGGAGCAAAGGACACTGTAAATGATCGTCAATATTGTGATTTTCTTTAAGAATGTAGACCTGACCTAAGGTAATTAACTTTATACACAGGAAAAAAATACATTACTTGTATTTCTACCCACTATTGGATATTTATCTGTTGTAAATTCCTTGTTAACATAAAAAAAATCTCTTATCTGAGATACACATTTGGACATGGAGGCCATTTCTCAAAAAATTAAACCAAATTGTGAAAAAAAGTTTAGTTCAACATTCTGCATAGCAGGAGTTAGATTCTCACAGACAGAAAAAGCTGTGTTGTGGCAATCTCTTTGGGACTAAATTATTATTTTTTTTTGGAAACTTATCATAGATTAAAAAGTCCCAAGGTTTGTCTCTGTCCCCACTGGGTGTCCCAGCCAGTGGATAGTGTTTTTGTTTGCTTTGTTTTGAAATCAACAGTGTCTAATGCACTCAGATTTCGGCCCTAATAACCAGGGGACTGTGGGAAAGTGGTGTTTGGGCTTTGTGTTTACTCTGAAATTTTTGCAATAGTGCAGCAAGTGACTATTAATGCTGGAAAATTTAGCTAGGAGGGAGATGCCCTGCGTGTGTTGCTGTCCCGTCTTGTCTGAACGGGGAAGTAACGAAGATGGCCTCTTGACCTCGCTGTAGCTCATTGGCCATTTATTTGCTCTGCCTATTATACCCACCCTTAACTTTAAGATGTCATGACGTATTTTTCCAGCAGTTTCCAGGGGCAGCATTACTGAATACAGTTAATGCACCGATGAGATAATATTGAAAAAAATTATCTAAAATCTTTAGGTGGATATCATGTAGATAAGGCAGCTTGTTGGATTTTTGTCGCTATAATATATGCCTGAAAGAATCACATATAAAGAGACAAGTTTTCTCTAGACTTACCGTTGGAAAATCTAGTCCCAGGTTGAATGGCTCCATGGTCTGGGGCCTGTGGTGAGATGTAGCCTGGTGGCAAGAGCGTGTGGTGGACCAGAGATAGTCATTTCCAGGTCAAGGATCCAAGAGAAAAAGAGAAGCCTGGGATGTCCCATAATCCTCTTCAAGGGCACATCCCCTTTGATAGAGTAAGATCCTCCCACTAGGCCCCGCCTCTCTAAGGTACCACCACTACCCAAGAGTGTAGGGCATTTGGGGAATATTCAACATCTAACCTCCAATAGTAATCTATCTACTATGGTGTGTGGTGAGCTTAAGTCTATGTGTATTTATAATATTGTTGTTATGGATAAGAAAGCCAGAAACCTACAGATCCATTAACTTTTTTATTGGGGGTCTTTGTTTTGTTTTGCTTTTGAGACAGGGTCTTCCGCAGCTTAGAGCTGCTTCAAACTCTGTAGCTGAGATGACCTTGAATTCCTGATCTTCCTACCTCCGCCTCCCATTGTGCCAGGAAGATGGCTCAGTAGTTAAAGGTACTTGCTTACAAAACCTGCCTGCCCAGGTTCAATGCCCAAGCTCCCAAGTCACCCACAAAAGTCAGACGCAAAAAGTATCTGGTGTTTATTTAGTGTCGTGAAGCATGTGATTAAGTGCACGCACGCAGGCACGCACACACGCGTGTCAAAAGAAAAGAAAGCAAGAAATGTGCACATTTGATGAGAGATCTGATCAATGTAAATATAAGCCTTTTCTTCATTCCATGATAATTGACCCCATTCTATGTTCTAGAGTCTAGAATAGATACTTTGCTTTCTATTTCAATAATTCATATGTCCCGTTTCACTTCCTTCCCTGGAGAAATCCATGGAATGCAAGGAGAACCCAGGTATGTGAATAGTCGGTCCCATACAGTGGGGAAAGTGGGGTTGGTCCCAGCAGGACTTGACACCTGCCCTGAGTGCAGGAGATTGAGTAGAAAGAAGTGCAGAGGACATCCAGGACCTGAAGGAGCAAGGAAGGCACAGGAAAACATGTCCCCACACAGGAAGCTATGGAATGCCATTGCTGAAGTGATGGAAACTTCCCTTTTTAAAAGCGTGGATTTTATTCTCTAATGGTGGAAAGTTTGAGAGAATGAGAGTAAGTGTTCCCCATCCAGGAATCTCTTCTACAGAAAAACTAATATACCTATAAAGACAATTATTATTGAATGCTCCATACAAAATATTGAGAGAAGTCTTCCAATTGGTTAGAAATAGTTCAACCTGGAACTATTCAGACTATTAAATATCAGATGAAAGGAGCAAAAGACAGAGAAGGAAAGACTTTTGCATGCCTTGTTATCAAAGGAGAAATGAAGGTTCACTTTGTGTGTGATCATCTCATTTGTATAAGAAAATACCATGGGAGTCCTTCTGTCCATCCACTTGTCTGAAAGGTTTCTCTGGGGAGGTGATATCACCTTCATCACCTTCATCACCTTCATTCTTAATTCTTATTCCAGTTGGCTAAGTTTCTCCACTAACAAGGAAAGAAATCTATCTGACCACCAAATTGAGCAAATGTTACGTCTTCCATCTCCAGACAAGGGCGAAGGTCAGTTCTTGCTGTGAATAGCAGGACTCTCAATATGGACGAAGTGGAGAGAACAGACAAGACAATGGATCCTTGAGGCCATTGTTGGCACTGAACTCCTGCCGTGGTGAAAGTGGCCAATGCAGGATGGAGACTCACACTGGAGTGCCAGCTCAGCAAGTAGCCAAACAGCTCCATTGTTGATATGACCTGAGATAGGAGGAGGGTGAAGATCACACCAGATCCAAGCAAGCTGGTCTCAGCTGACATGATATGGGAGTTTTGCCTCTGTTTCAATTAATCTCCACAAAGAAAGTCACTTGGAAACAACCAGTACTTTTTCTGCTCTCCCCAACCTTCTGCTCAGGTCTGTGATATCATTCTATCAGGTATTGCCTGATTCTAGAATCTCTAGAAGCACAGGTCTGTCATGGGCGCCCCAAATGAACTCCAGATGCATGTGCCACTTTGTGCATCTGGCTTATGTGGGTCCTGGGGAATTGAACCCCAGTCCTTAGGCCCTGGAGGCTTCCACCTTAACCACTGAGCCATCTCTCCAGCCCTATGCTCAGCTTTCTATGTGGATGCTGGGGGGGGGCAGTTAGAACTTGGGTTTTCCTGCTTGCATCTGTTACTTCCTGTTGAACCATTTCCCCAGCCCGACTGATTCATTCTTTCAGGCAACCTAGAGTAAACTTGACTCATTAGAATAGTGAGCTCAGCAGGTCCAGCTCTGCCGTTGGTCTTTTCTTTTTGATCACGTGATCTATGACCTGAAACTGATCATGTTCAGGAGTGTCCTTGTTCCCCCAGAGCTTTCCTATATGAATATGTAAAACTCACCAACTAAAACCTGCTGCTTCCTTTGTTCCGAAAGGGCATTGCTTTAAGAACACACCTGCTGCAGTGGTAAGTCTGTCATCACTCTTTCAGCTCCCGGTTGTACATTTTGGCTTTGCACTCAAGATGCAAACCCATTGCATCGGGTTATAACACCAGCAACCAACATTCTGGTAAAGGTGATCGTGTGAGCGATGATAGGACCGAGGGTTCTTAATAGGAAAGAGAGTTCTTAAGGTTGATTCTGACATTTGAGATACCAGGCAGAGTGTGAGTTGAGCACCCCAAGTTATGATACGGGGCAAAAGGCTGAACGAGAGGAGCTGGAGTGGAAGAGAAGGTATATTTAATATAATTCAGAGTGTGCTGTTGTCACAAAATTGAATGTGCAGGACAGCCGAGTGGCTGATGTGAAAGGAGGTCATCTTTGTAATATGTAGCTGGACTGCTTATGAAAAGACCAATGTTCCTGCATTGCAGTCATTAGAAAGTCTCTTACCCTATAGGGCATGTTGACAATGATGGACTTTGTATATATGAAAGTTGTCCCATGAGATTTTTAAAAATATTTTATTTATTCATTTTCAAGCACAGAGATACAGAGAAAGAGAGAGAGAGAGAGAGAGAGAGAGAGAGAGAGAGAGAGAGAGAGAGAGAGCACCAGGGCCACCACCTTGTGGGTCTGGCATATGTGGGTCCTGGGGAATTGAACCCTGGGGCCTTAGGCACTAGAGGCAAGTGCCTTAACCGCTGAGCCATCTCTCCAGCCCTGTCCCATGAGATTTTAATGGAGCTGAACAACTCCAACCTCCCCGTGACATTGTAACTACCATGCCATGGTACCATGTTTGTGGCGATGCTGACGGAAGCAAACCTATTACACGCTGGTCAGAGAAAAGCACAACACTTAGTATTCGATCACTTGGTGTGGGGATGAACTATAAGAACAAACTGTGGGAATAGACTAAGGGGAAGAACTATGAGAATATTCCTTATGAACCTTACAAATAACTAGTGTGATATGATTCCTGTGAGGTGCTAAATTCCTTGCTTGTAGCTTACACTGAAGTTAATCTCAGAACTGCGTGGTCCACCTGCTGAAAGCACTGTGACTGATTTTTCTCTCTCTTGGTGTACCTTTGACCTGAGCGAGACACAAATGACCAATATTGACAAGCGATGTTCAGGGATGTTCACTCTGTTGGCTTTGCTCTTTTCCTGAAACCTCTTTGGAACCCCCCCCCCCCCCCGCCACTCAACAAACATACGTGTGCAAGAAGTGCTGATCCTAGCATTGAAGACAACAATTGAGTTAGGAACTACGGGCCCACAGATCTGTTGAAGAAAACAGGTGGCTTAGTGTGATGGCTCTTGTGATCAGAATGCATGTGTGTTCTGGATCATCTCTACCCCTAAATCCCTTCCTTTAACAAATGTCGAAGGGTTATCTGAGGTCAAAGTTTCTTAGGCTTTGCTCATACAATGCACTACTTGCTCACATAGTTTGTCACTATTCAAGAAAGGAAACCACAGCCACAGTAACATCAGAGCAGAGGTAACAAAAGACGCAGCAGGTTTACTAAAGGGTTAAATTAAATTTCTCTTCAGGTTCCTTTTTCCTCACCTGCTGCTAAAGACAGCTAGCCCACTCCTGGGATGAGACATCAGGACTTAGCTCTTTCTCTCCCCTCAGGCTCGGCTCCTAGAAATAGTTTGGCCATTTCTGGAATGGAAATTTGCAGGTCAGTCATCTCAATTCAGGGATCTGCACCACCCAAAAGGCAACTTTGATATTGATTTATGTATTTTCTATGCTATACTACACTTTTTCTCTTATTTTACTTTTTTTTTTTTTTGAGATGAGTTCTCACTATGTTGTCTGGGCCAATAGTAAAGTCCTAGGCTCAAGGTGTTCTCCTGTCTTGCCTCAGTCTCCTGAGTAGCTACAGGAGTACACCACCACACTTGGGTTTTTTTGTTTGTTTGTTTGTTTTTGTTTTAAAAGATATAATCTCTGTGCATCCCCAGGCTACACTCAAGCTTGCAAATTTTCCTACCTCAGCCTCCCAACTACTGAAATTATAGGTGTGTGTTATATGTTCAGATTCCACATCAGGATTTTATTCTTATTTTTAATTTTTATTTATTTATTTGAGAGATATAGAGGAGAGAGAGAGTATGTGTGCCAGGGCCTCTTCCCACTGCAAATAAACTCCATATGCAAAAGCCACTTTGTGCCTCTGGGTTTGTATGCATACTGAGGAATGGAACCAAGGCCAGCAGACTTTACAAGCAAGCACCTTTAACCACTGAGCAATCTCCCCAGACCTTTTATTCTTCCTTTGAAGTAGACTCGTTCTACTTACAAATAACAATTCCTAGGTAGCAGCTCACACAATCTCGAGTTTACCATGTGTTTTGATGGCATCATGAGGCCACAGCTGAGCGATTGACCGTGTGCCATCTAGGCTTTGTGTAAGAACATGCCAAGGCGTTCACACCACAAGAAAATGCTCAAGAATGCAGGCATGTCTCTGAAGTATCCCGTATTAAGTACTACACAACTCTAATTGTAGCTGAAAGTACTGGACCATCTAGATCCAAGAGAGGCTGAAAAGTCACTCACAATTTCTAATACTGATTTCCAATACAACAGCTATCTTAGATCAGATTTCCTGGAAATAGTCCCTAAGACAGGGATTCGTGTGTAGAATTTTTATTAGAGTTTTTAGATAATAATTTGTCTGGTCTTTGTCTTGTGTTCTTGGCACGGAGCGCTAAAAACCCTTGGCATTTCCTGTGTGATATGAATGTGTTGGTTATGAGGTGACTCAGGGTGGGTACCAAGTATCTTCAGGGTGGGGTTTAATCACCAGAAAGGGCATCCATACACTGAGAGGGGTGGGAATGAGCTAGCTCAACCCTCAGGGAGAGGAAGGAGGATAGAGATTAAGTGTAATGGCATGCCCTGTGATTTAATCACTCATGTTTAGTGATGTATCCACACCTCAAAAAAAAGCTGGATCCAAAACTCAGTGGTGTTAATTACCCATTGCTGGAAGGTTGAAACACTGATTTCGTGAGGAAGGAACACACGCTTCACAGTATGCATCTTTCCATCCGACTGGTCCGCTCTTCAATTGCCTTTATAAGCAAACTGTCATAAGACACCATCAACCTTATAGCCAGTGATCAGAAGTCCTGATGGCCTTAAGCCCCTGAGACTTGCAGCTGGCATCTGAGATGAGAGGAGTCACGTGGAAAGCTGCCTTTGACCTCTCGGGGTTTGCACATAATCCCAAACTTTCCAATTAGCTGCATATTACTCTAGCCCATGTATTCTGAATGCCACGTAGTGTCTGTGTGACTAGCTTATCCATCGATTCTCTGACTGATAACATTTAGGGTGACTTTCACGTTTTTGACGGAATCACATGATTGAGGGCATGGTTTATGTTTGTGTTGAGCATGAACATGGGCGCATTGTTATAACTAGGTTAACATTCAGTTTAGGAGATGATGACAAACTATTTTCCACTCTGAAGTCTTCTCACAATCTGAAAGCAAGCCTATGGGTACATATGTCTTCTAAGACTTGGATCCTCCAATGTTTTCTATGCTTGTTTTACAATTGAATGGGTATAGAATATAATCTCACTGTGGTCTGGATTTTCATTTATCTGATCTCTAATGATGTGGAGTATCTTATGGTACTTTAATCAGCTACAACTCTTCTGAGCTATATTTATGTGTCTTGACTATATTTTGTTTCTCTTCCTGTGTCTTGGATCTTTCACTGAGACTTGTCTTCTGTTTGAATTACTCCTGCAGTGTTTCTTTTGGAGACATACTGCTAGTGATGACCATTTTCTCCTTTGTTTCTGAAAGTTTCTCCATTCAGGTCCTGTCATTGAAAGATAATTTCACCATGTGCACAATCTGAGGCTGTCAGTTACCATCTTTCAGTACACTGAAGATACTGGTCCATTGTTTACGAGCCTCTACTCTTGCCGCTGAGAAGTCGGCTGTTAGTTTCATGATCGTTCCTTCAAGAGAAATGAGGCTTTCTTCATTTCATGTATGTTTCTTTGCTTTTGTTCTTATGTAGTTTCATTTGAGTTTTTGTCCAACCTGCTTAGGCTACTTTGAGATTCTCGATGCTATAGTTGGCTGACATTGTTTTGGGAAAATTCACTGTCTCCTCTTCAATTGTGACCTTGACCTTCATCCTCTGTTTCTTTCAGAGCTTTGTCATGCTGACAATAGAGTCTAATGAGAGAAAGATAATTATGATAGCAATATTATGATAATAATAACCGAGAAAGAAAATCCTCTCAGAATACACTCAAGAATCACAAAGGCAGTATAAAATGAAACAAATATTTTTTCAGGGCCTGGGAAGATGGCTCAGCCAGAAAGAGCTCTTGCTTCAGAAGCATGAAGAACTGAGTTTGATCCTCAGCATCACATAAAACGTTAGAGACAGAGTTGAATATTCCTGTAATCCCAGCACTGGACAGTAGGAGACAGGAAGATTCCTGATTACTGACAGGAAGATTACCTGATCAGTTCAGATTTAGTAAGAGACTCCATCTCAGGGAAATAAGGCTGAAGAATGATAGAGGAGAGCACCAGACATCTTCCTCTGGCCTGAATGTCCCTGCTCATGGGACATTGAATCTGGTCCCACACATTCCTCCACACACATCCCTCGCATACTGCACATGCGTGTGGAAGAAAAATATGTATTTGCTGGAAATGTTAATTTTAAAATAATAACAAAATATTATAGGTTGGGTGGGAAGATTGAGTCTTCCTCCAGTGAGGTTTGATTCGTGTGGAAGAGAGAGGTTATTTAAAATGATGTCCAGATGTGAGGCATGCATTTGGAAAAAAAAATAAGCTGACTACATACCTCGCACTTTTCACCAAAATAAATCCGATATACCGATGTAAACCACAGTTCTGAATGTAACAAGTGAAATCACAAAACTACTAGAAGAAACTAATTGATCTTTTTCCCTCTAGAATGGAGAAGTCGTCATAAAAAGGAAATAAAAGCCTGACATTGAGAAATTTGACAACATAAAAATAGAGAGAAAATTTTCTGCCTGGCAAAATTATTTTAAGCAAAGTAAAAAGACAAATGATTATGTGTGGAAAAAAAAGTATTTGCAATTCATATTAGAGTCAGAAGGCTAACTTCCTGCATATGGGAAAAAAGCTTTTGTAAGTTTAAAAAAAGTAACCAAAATGAGAATGAACATGGGAATTTTAACACATAATTCATAGGACGGGAAATACAGACAATGCCCAAATACCTGAGAATTGGTTTTACTAATGGTAAGAGATATTAAAAATAAAACGGCATCGAAATAACATTTTTGCCTTATTAGTTAGGTGAATGTAAAACAATGTGACGTGTTAGCAAGGGTGGAATGAAGGCCAATCACAGATTGCTAATGGGAATATAAATTAGTACATCTTGGGTTCCCACTGGCAGTATCTATCATATTATGAAAAGTGGCTTCGTGTATTGATGCGAACATACCAATTCTAGGAGTTCAGCCCACAAATAAACTCCCTCAAAGGCTACTTTGAGATTCCCGATGCTATATGATGGGTTAGAGGCTTCCTCCTTAGCATGGGGATGTGAGATATGGTGGGGCATTTTGGAGGTGGGAGTTTGCTAGGATTTGCTAGGGGTCTTGCTGTTGAAAGATATTAAAATGGTTCTCATGAGAATTTGAATCATCTTTCGTGAAAGGAAGTTGTTGAAAATGTGAGCAGCTTTCTGGCTTCCTTTCTTGCAATGAGATTTCTCCCTGTCACATGTACCTGTCACATGTACACGAAACCTGAACAAAGACCAATGGGGCTTTCTGATCATGGACTTTCAGCCTCTAAAATTGTGAGCTAAATAAACTCCCTTTCTTCATTAGATAGCTAACTTTATAGTAGTGAAGAAACAGAATAATACAGTACCCTTGTTAATTATTACAAAATTTTGGAAAGAAAGTAGGTGTTTATCAACAGGGAATAATCTTCCTCTAAGCACTCACAGGGCTACCTGTTGGAGTTTAAATGTGACAGTATTCTCCTGTCATGTGTACATGCACCAGATTTCTACAGATTTCATACTGATTACTGATAGACATCTTTAGATCCTTATATCAGAGTGTAGCTCTTAGAATAATTTTTATACAGTGTGCTACTTACCGTTTGCTGGTCAGGGTGTGTATTCATTAACTTTCCTCATTGCTGTGATGTGACAAGAAGCAACTTAAGGGAGAAAGGATGTATGTTGGTTTATAGTTCCAAGGGACACAGCCCATCATAGCAGGAAAAGTAGGGTGGCAGGAGCTAGAGGCGGCTGGCCACACACATCCATAGTCAGGAAGCAGAGAGATATGAGAGCCGGTGCTCAGTTCACTTTCTCCTTTTTATTCAGTTGGTGAATCCAGCCCGTGACTGGTACCACACACTCTTAGAGTGGAGCTTTCCCCTTAATTAACAGGATCTAGAAACTCCCTCGCAGACATATGCAGGCACAGGTGATGCTGGGTCCTGTTGTTTGACAATATATGCTGCTGCAAGGTAAATTTAAGGCATTCAAAGTTTCTTTCATTTTGTCTGGACTTCCCAAAATCAAGACATTGCTCCTTTGCCTTTGACTAATTGGAGGTCCAGCTCAGGTGAGACCAACACTTCAAAATCTGAAAAGTCCTGAATGTCAGTGCACTGATACCCTGATATATGGGACAGATCATTGTAGAGTGACGATTGGCACAGAGATAGGAGGAGGGGGACTGTCAAACCTTCAAATGGACTGCATTGGTTTCCATCAGATCTTCCACTTTCTATACCAAGTCTATCTGAATAGCAGGCATGGAGGGAATAAGTCATGAAATGAGTGGGTGTGTAAGGAAGTGAATCAACAGAATGTAACATGCCCTATACACATAACACCAATTCTGTGTTTAAGTGCAAATCATTTGAAGTCCAGGAACTACTTGTTGGTCAGACTAGAGGAGGTTACTGAACAAGCCACTCATAACTTAGGCATCCATTTCCTGCCAGGTATACTACAAAGCATTTTTAAAATATTTTATTTATTTGCAAGTGCAGAGGGAGAGAGAGAGAGAGAGAAAGAGAGAGAGAGAGAGAGAGAGAGAGAGAGAGAGAGAGAGAGAGAGAGAGAGAGAGAGAGAATGCATATTCCAGGGCATAGTGTCACTGCAAATGAACTCCAGATGCATGCACCACTTTGTGCATCTGGCTTTATGTGAGTGCTAGGGAGCTTAACTCAGGTCATTAGGCTTTGCAGGCAAGTGTCTAAACCTCTGAGCCATGTCCCAAGCCTACTACACAGCATTTTTACAGACAACTGGTTTCTTTACAAATCTTGCACTGAAGATTTCCCTTTAAGACTAGTTGTATACCCGAGTTTAAAACAACAACAAACTGTAGTCCATTTGGGGCCATATTTTACAAATCACATGTTTTAGATGAGGCAGATGCTGGTGAATGCCTGGCTCGATGCCAGGCACTGAACATGGAGTGACCATATAGACGATGGTTCTGCTCTCAAGGAACTCGTACTTTTGTGAGGAAGACAAACCAAAGAAAATAAATGTGGTTGTCACTCTGCTGTTGCTGTGACCAAAACACTTGACAGAACTAACTTAAGGAAGAAAGGATTTATGTTGGCTCACAGTTTTAGAGGATTGCCCACCTGTCTGCAGGTACTGTGAGGCCATTCACATTCACATGGTGGCATAGCAGAAAACAGTAGCCAGAACCAGGGTCCTGGCCATTAATGTCCAATACCTGTCCTTAGTGACCTTCTTTTACCAGTAAGACCCCACCTCCTGAAGTATCCACACCTCCCAAAATAGTACCACCAGCCAGGGAATAAGTACTCACAATGGAAGCCTGTAAAGGACATTTCAGATTTGAACCATAGAAGTAAAAACAGATTATAATAAAAGCAAAGAGAGACCTGTGATGGTTAGGTTTTGTTGTCAACTTGGATCTTTTTAATTATCTTGGGTAGGTCTCTGAGGATGTTTACAGGAAGGCAGCCTCTCAGGAGGGGGCAGGATATAAAGAGGCTCCAAGAAGCTAGAAGTAAACATCCTTTCCTGTGTGGGCAGTGCAGGAAGGAAATTCCAGAGACTCAGGAAGCCATTAAGTCTGGGATAGAATTGCAAGATCCCACCCTAAGCTTATATAAAGGGGAAGAAATTCTCTCCTGCCTGTTTGCTGTTGTGTGTGTAGTGTTGGTGATGGGTTTCTCTCTCTGCTTGGACCTGTGAAAGGGGCGCAGCCTCTTTTGCATTCTGGAACTTCCCCTGTATCTATAGCTACAAATAAATCCTTTCCTCCAAAAAACTGTGCCTGGTTTGGAGATTCATCCCAGCAGCGTGTGGCTGACTGTGACAAGACCCAAGCAGGATGCGGGATGTAGAATAAGAGAGAACCTGTTTTAGAATAAGTGGTCTCTAAAGAGGAGATGAGCCTTGCAAGAAAGGCTCCAGTTTTGGGTGGATTAAAGTGGACATCAACCTTGGCCTTCACAGATCCATTTCAGTGCTACTCACTGTGCTGAGCACCGTATAACTTCCATGAGTAATGGAGAAGATTCAAGACCACAGAGGCTCATGGCCCTCCAAGGTAGTCTACTCTGCTCCACAGCATTCGATCACCTTCCAGGTGAGTCTTGAATATACTTCCCTGAGGGTTCTTCATCAAGGAGAAGCATTGCTTGAAATTGTGAGTGTTACTGTGAAAGTGCTACCTGTACTCATCTTTGTGTGAAGTGTGATCTTAATCAGGGGAGGGAGCCTTTTAATCCATATTACAAAGAAACACACAGAACCTGGGCAATGTCCAATCATGCAGCCTCCTCTTCATATAAGCAATGAGATGAGTCAAAGGACCCGAGGAAGCAGAGTGTAGGATATCAGGACCCTTAGAATTCACGTGTGTTATTTCTTCCCTTTCCCTGAGTTTTCTTGGATGTGAGATCAAATGCATTGAATGATGTAGTTAGATGCTTGAACAGCCCTTGCCCATTTAATCGCAGGAAGAAAAAGCTAACTGATGACAGAAACAGTAATATAGGCCTGAATAATCCCAGCCTTAAGGAGGCCGAGGCAGGAGGACTGTGAGTTCAAAGCCAGTTTCAATTACAGAGAGAAAAAGAGGGAGAGAGGGACAACTGATAATAAAAGTGGAGATGAGTAGCCTAAATATAGTTTATGTAGAAATTTTCAAGTTAGATGAAGCTTTCAAAGGGCATTTATAAATACCTTACAAATTGCCCTTTTGCTAAACATCTAGCTGATGGACGTCAATATATGCGCATACATAGATTTTTTTATGCAAATAGTCATAAAATGTGCAGTTATATGGCATACACTGTGACAGTTAATTCCTTCAGGCAAGTCCCATAGATTCTAAATGTGACCTCCCTCCCCCTGAGTGGGGGGTGTCTCTAGCTAGAGTTCAAACCTAGATGCTAAAACTGATTGGCCAGGTATGGACCAACCAGCTGTCTCTCTGACTTACTTGCCGAGGTCTTAAAAGTCACTGAAACAAAGTCCAGCCCTCTCTCCGCCATATGACTTCCTAGGAGTGGGACTTCTAAATTTCCAGGCTTTAGGAAGGTAAGGCTTTCCCCCTCCATAGCCTAATGACTAGGGGTGTGGGGGGGCTCAAGTTTCCCACTTAAACCTTTTTCCTTATGATGGGAGCTCTCTGTTATCTTTCTTTCTTTTGCTTATTTGCCTGAGCAGCACAGATTTTGGCTAAACTCTCTCCCACGTGCTCTCCCCACACTGGTGGTTGGAGATCTCTGTAACTTCCCATTTTCCTTTAAAGAGTTTCCCACTTGTCATGGTTTGATCCAGGTGTCCCCCACAAACAAATGAATGTGTTCTGATAGATCGATCCTCAGCTGATGGCAATTTGGGAATTAGAACCTCACTAGAGTTGTGTTGTTGGGGTGGGCTTATGGGGTTATAAGCCAGCTCCCCCTTGCCAGTATTTGGCACACCTTCCTGCCGCCGTTTGCAGTGCTGTGGCAGAGGTGATGTCCAGCCCTCTGCTCATGCCATCGTTTTCCCTGCCAGGATGGAGTCTCCCCTCCAGTCCGTAAGCCTAATAAACCCATTCCTCCACAAGCCACTTTGCTTGGGTTCTTTCTGCGCAGCAACTAGAAAGCTGACCACAACACCACTATACCTTATCCTCTGGTGGTCTATAATTTTAATTCTTTAGCTTTGTAGACAAGAATTCGGGTACTCCTTAAATTCTGAGGTGCACTGGAAGTAGCTGGGTGTTATCTAAGTTCTAATCCCCAGCTCCCCTGTTACAATATATAGGAACTATTCATTAACAAACTCTGTATTAGTGTAATAGCTTGTCCTTGGGTCTAACAGCCTAAAACTATTAATTCTTGCCATGAGAACAATTTAAAAACTCATTAATTATGCCTAAAATTTGCATTTTTATTCCAAGTCCCAATTAGTCTATTAATAAATGAAAATGTGCTTGCATTTTTCATAATCTCTGGATTTCACAAGTTTTGTTTTCAAAGAAAGAAAACTCCGTCAACACTTTAATTTGCTAGGGTCAAGGGAACACTTTATTCAATAAAGAAATTGTCTTTGAAGAAACAGTGGAAGCTCCCTCCATAAATGGGTTTAATGCCTGCTGTGTTTTCTTCTTCTGTTTAAGTTAATTTGTGCTTTTATCAAAGTGAAAGAGAGATTTTTAAACTCAGAAACACTACAAGCCTATAAAACAGCTCATTACGCCACACTCCTTCCTTCATGATTCACTGTCTTGTTCCTTTCTTCTTCAATTTATATCTTTTTCTAAGTTCACTCAGAGTGTTTTTAATTTTAGGAATTATTTATGTATTTCAAAATAAAGACAGATTTACTTCTTCCTTTACAATCCTTATACCTTTTTATCTTTTATTCCTGGAGGCTTATTGTATTGGTTAAGACTTCCTGCATAAAGTTGAAAGGACTTGGCCCCATTCTTGATCTTAAGGATAAAGTATTCATCTCTTTACCATGAAGTATGATGTTAATTGTGGGCTTTGTAGATTTCTTTCAAGAGGTGGAGAGACTTCCCCTCCATCACCAGCTTCCTGATTTGTGTTGGCATGGGCAAGTTTTTAAAGCTGGGCTGAATGTGATGACATAAGTCTATGGGGTCCCGGAACAGATTGTGGTGGTTTTAAATGTGAAATGTCCCCCATGGCCTCATGTTTTAAAACAAGAATGAGTATTAGATTTTGTCAGACTTTTTCTGTGTCTTTTGATATGTGCGTATGGTTTTTCTGGTTTAATCTCCCCATGTGATGAGTTACATGGATTAATTTTCTAATGTTAAACCATTAAAATTGGGCCAGATGAATGATTCTTTTTAAGTATTTTTGGTTTCAACTTTTATTGTCCTGAAAGAATTTCTATATATAGGTTCATACAATATTAGCCTTTAGTTCTCATGTAGGACCTTTGCCAGGTTTAGTTATCAGGATTATATTGGTATTGCAAATTGTTTAATTATACTCCCGTCTCTTCTCATTTCTCACAGAGTTTGTGGAAGAGTTCATTAAATTATTGTTTGAATTCGTCAGTGAAACCACTTGAGTCTAGAGTTTTCTGGGTGATATGTAATTATAAATCAAATGCCTATAATAGCAATACTTAGAGATTTACTTCTTCTATTATCCATTTGGATGAGGTGTGATTTTTAAGAAAAAAACTTAAATTTTCATTTAATTATTCAATTTATTGGCATACAATTGTACCTTACATTCCTTTCTGCCCTATATACATCTGTAGGACTATAGTGACTCTTCTTTCATATCTGACATGGCTATTTTTCTGTCCCCCCAACTTGGCTAGTCCAATTAAGAGCATATCTGTTACATTAATTTTTAAAGTTATTTAATGATTGCTTTTCTCCATTATTTCTCCATTTTTAAAAAATCTCATTGATTTCTACTTATTACTTTGTCTGCCATCACTTTGGGCTTAATTTGCTCTTATTCAAGTTTCATAAAGTGATAGCACAGAACATTTAGTATATATTTTATGTGATAAACATTTCAAGACATGAATTTCACCCAAACTTTGCTTTACGTATATCCCACACATTGCATTATAATTTCATTTACATATAAATGAAAAATAATTTCTCATTTCCTCTCTGATTTTTTTTTTCATTGACTCATTTCATTTAGAAAGCTTTCTTGGTTCCAAGTAACTGAAGATGACATTTTCCATTATTGATTTTAATATAACTCTATTATAGCTAGAAACCATACTTGCTCTGCTTTGAATCTATTTCAATCATTGGAATTGTTTCATGGTGCAGAGATACTTTATTATATCTTAGAAACCTTCCCTATGTGTCTGAACATGGTATGTGTTCTGTTTCTCAGCGGTACACTTTGCTGTGGTCAGTTAGGTCAAGTTAGCTGACACCGTTTTGGGTCTTCTCTACATAAATGTTGACATCTCTGACTGTATTTATGAATTTGTCTCATCTTCTCTGCCATATCAGTTTATGCTTTGTGAGTTCTGACACTGTGTTATTAGGCACATGAACAGTTAGGAACGATATGCCATCTTGATGGACTTGTTCCTTAAATTAGAATAAAATGACCTTTTTTAAACCTGAGGTAGACTTCCCTGCTCTGAAATAAGTTTCATCTGATGTGTATATGGCCACTCCAGTTTTCTCTTGATTTGTGTTAGCATGGTATGATTGTTCAAGCTGTAGCTTTCAGTCTATGTAAACCTTTGGTTTTAAAATTGAGTTTCACATTCCCAATCCACAGCCATCAGCTGCTCCCCTGTCTTAAAGGAAATCTGGTATTTTTTCCTTGGTGCTTCTGCTCTTCCTGCCACTGTGGAGCCTCAGGACTCAACTCTGCTATGGCAACCCACTCATGGCCATTCATGGTAAAAACTCAAATGGCACTTCCCATCTCCTATTGATGGTAGATTACCTCTCCTTCTGATATCTTATCAAGAATATAAGAAGGTCATAAGTGTGTTCATTTCTTGTCTAATCCTTTTGGAGCCCAGAGGATTTCATCCCAGGTGCTGGATTCATTGTTTGACCTGCTGACATTGGACCCATCTTTCCTTGCTATGTCTCCATTCCTTCTTTTGGAATGAGAATGTTATTTGTTGGGAGTATGTGACTTGCATTTTGATTTTACAGGAATCACTTTGGACTTTGGAATTTTTTTCCCTTTATTGTCCATAATGAGTTACATTGTGTAGTGGGCCAACCATGAGTTGTTATCCCCAATTCCACGTTGCCCCCCTTCCCCATCCCCAGTCAGCTGGATATCCTCCTCTGTGGGCCGTCTTTATCAGTCTTTGTGGTAGGGGACCATGGATATCCCAGTCTTCAGCCGGGTTCTCATGACCCAAGTGTGTTGTTACTGAGGGTTGCCAAGTCTCTGATATTCTCCCCCACCACGGCTCTCACAATCTGTCCGCCCCCTCTTCCGCTCAAGAGATCCTGGCATGAGATGGAATTTTGAACAGTGTTGGAGCTGGTAAAGACAATGGGAATTTTTAAAGTTGGGCTGAATGCGTTTTGCATCATGAGATGGCATGAGTCTATGGGATCCAGGAACAGAATGTGGTGGTTTAAATGTAAAATGTCTCCCATGGCCTCATCTGTTTGTAATTAAACCTCATATTTGATCCCCATCTGATGGAACCTTTAGGAGGTAAAGTCTTGCTGGAGGTCACTGGGGGTGGGATTTTATAGTCCAACCCCCCTGGCTCTTGCTGATACCTCTCTGCTGATATGACAAGATGTGATGCCTATATGTCTGTTCTCACCATGCTTTCTCCACATGGTGAAACTTCCCTTAGAGACTGTAAGCCAAAATAAACTTTTCTTTCATAAACAGCATCTGATCAGCTGTTCAGTCCCAGCAATAAGAAGTATTGTAGTCAACCTGTCTCGATGCTGCGCTAAAGAACCTGACATAAAGCAGCTGATTGGAGGAATGGGTTTATTTTGGCTTATGAACTTGAGGGGAAGCTCCGTGATGGCAGGGAAAATGATGGCATGAGCAGAGGGGTGGACATCACCTCCTGACCAACATCAGGTGGACAACAGCAACAGGAAAGTGTGCCAAACACTGGCAAGGGGAAGCTGGCTTATAACCCCCATAAGCCTGCCCCCAACAACACAGCTCCAACAAGGTTCTACTACCCAAACTGCCATCGGCTTGGGTATTGAGCATTCAGAACACCTTTGTTTGTGGGGGACGCCTGGATCAAACTATCACAAGAAGGTAACTGCAATACTCCTAAAAAGACCTTATTGCTATCTGGGTTTAATTAATCCATATTTCCTTGTATACTTAGCTTAGCTTGGTATTCAGTAAAGCTATGATTTTGTAGCTTATCTAACTTGTTTCATTATTGGATTGATACAACAGTCTCTTACAACTTTCTCCATTTTTTTTTTTTACCAAAAGTCATGGCTAGAATTTTTATTATAGAAGAAAGAAACCAAATTCCTTTATTACATATTGTTCTTGTGACCACTACTTCCAACTAACATATATACCTCCTTCTATCATTCCTAAGCAGATAGGAATACCCAATTATTTTTCCTATATCTTAATGAGAACGTTAATAAATGAACATACTGTAATTTGATCACATTCCCACCCCATTATCTTCTTTTGTCTCATGTCCCCTGGTCCAGCCCCCATCCACTGAGAACCTGCTCTTTCAAGACACTCCTTCCTCTGCTTTGCTGTGTCATTCCTTTTGTCTTTCTCTGTCTTCCATGTCAAAATGCTGATGGGCTCAGAGCAGTGCAGGTCTTGTGGTGGGGGTACCAGTAATCGCTGTGGGGTCATGAATTCACCAGTAGATTCATTCATGTCAGAAGGACATTACCTTTGCATCCCATGGCGCTTACATTCTACCCCTTCTTCCATAATGTTCCCTGAGCCTTGGCAGACATGGCAGAGGTCTCCTTTACTGTGGGGCTCCTCTCAGCCTCTGGTTTTCTTCTTTGATGAGTTTTGAGTCTCCTTACTGTCTTCTGCTGTCTCCATAGAGATGAGTTCTCTGGCTAGTGGAGGAGAGAGAGGCGTGACTAAGCACTGGACTTTCTCTTCTTGTTGTCATATTGTTATGATCAAACCAATCTTAATATTCACATCGTTATAACTGCTGCTCACTTCTGTGCCACAATTATTTCTTTTATGCCTTTGTTTTCCTCCTGGACTTACTTATTAATGACGGGAATGTAGAAGCTTAAAAGTAAGGGTGCCAGATTTTCTAAATCTTATTTTCTCCATATTCAGAAACATCATGAATTTTATTTGTTGTATTTTCTCCTTAAGTCGTCTGTGCGGTGCTATTCTAGAAAGATTGTTCTGGGTCCATGGCATAGCACACAATCTGTATTTTGGTTCACTTCTTTCCAAACGGAATTTTGTTGCCTAAATTCGTTGTCTTCTTTTTTCCTTGGTTCATTCCCTTGTTTGGTATAGTATATCCACAGTAGCTTCCTGAGAACCAGTGTGTGGGAGGTAAAAAATGTTAAGTCCTTGCATATTTGAAAAATGTTGTTGGTTGATAGCTTGGCTGACTCCAGAATTCTAATTTAGAAATCATTATCTCTCTGAATTTTGAAGGAATTTTTCCTAAGCTTTCTAATGGCAGCAAATGTTAGTTATGGAAATGACCCATTTCATGCCAGCAGGTCGTTTCCTTGTTTTGAATCTTTCAGAACTGCTTCTATGTGCTCATTTCTGAAGGTTTAGGTTGAAAACCCGAAGGTGAGCCTTTCAAGAGCAATTTTAACTTAGAAATACATGTTTGGGTTTTAGTTCTTTTCTTATTTGTTGTGATAATTTCTTCCTTCCTTCCACAATCCTTCCTTCCTTCTTCTTTTTCCTTCCTTCTTTCCTTCCTTCCTTCCTTTCTTTTCTACATCTATAATATGGCTATTTGGCTGATCAGAGTTTTCGTTTGAGTTTCCTCTTTCACATTTCTTGATCTTTGTGATCTACTTTCTGGGAGATTTCATCGAGTATATTTGGATTCTCTCTCTCTCTCTCTCTCTCTCTCTCTCTCTCTCTCTCTCTCTCTCTCTCTCTCAAAAGAAATGATCCCTTTTATAGTATTTTATTACCTAATGGTTCTGGTATCTTATTTTTCTTACTTTAGAAACATCTAAGTTATTTTTTATTCTTTTTTGTCTTTTAAAACTACACATAGGCAAATATCCCAGGACTTGAGTCTAGGCAAAAAGTTCATAGCATTGACACAGAAGGGTATTCCATAAAAGAAGAAAATGGTAAATTGGACTTTATCAGATCTTTAAAACTTTCTTTTCTCTGAAAGATCCTGTTGAAAAGCTGTGCTTACATACCAACAGAACTAGCATCTCAACACATTTAGAGATCTCAGATAAAAACAGACCACCCAGGGCTAGAGAGATGGCTCAGTGGTTAAGGTACTTGCCTGCAAAGCCTAACAACCCAGGTTTGATTCCCCAGGACCCACATAAAGCCAGATGCACAAAGTGGTGCATGGATCTAGAGTTTGTTTGCAGCACCTAGAGACCTGGTTCATCCACTCTCTCTGTATTTCTTCTCTCTCTGCTTGCAAATAAATAAATACTTAAAAAAAATCCGGGGTTGGAGAGATGACTCAGTGGTTAAGGAACTACCCTATAGAGCAGAATGGCATGAATTCGATTCCCCAGTACCCACATAAGCCAGATGCACAAAGTGACGTATGCATCTGGAGTTCATTTGCAGTGGCTAGAGGCCCTGGCATGCCCAAACTCCTCAGTGTCTCTCTCTCTCTCTTTCTCTCTTTGTATCTCTCTGCTTACAAATAAGTAAATAAAATATTTAAAGAACAACAATGACAACAGCAACAATCCAGTTTAAGAATGAGCAAAAGAAATGAAGAGATGTTTCACCGAAGATGTTCAGCTGCCAAGTAAAAAATGCAAAAATCTCCGTAGCACTAACTATTAGAGAAATACAAGTGAAACCTGCCATGAGATGTTGCTATGGACACAACACGGTGGTGAAAACAAACGTAATGACAACTCTGGAAGCTGGTGAGGGTCTCTCATACACTCTGGGAGAGCAGCCATTTTGGATAGTAGTTGTTTATTTGTTTGTTTGTTTGTTTGTTTTGAAAACTAAAAACATATAGTGTCATGGTTTGATACAGGTGTCCCCCACAAACAATTGAATGTGTTCTGATAGATCAATACTCAGCTGATGGCAGTTTGGGTTTTACAACCTCGATGAAGCTGTGTTGTTGGGGGCGGGCTTATGGGGGTTATAAGCCAGCTACCCCTTGCCAGTGTTTGGCACACCTTCCTGCCGCTGTTTGCAGTGCTGTGGCAGAGGTGATGTCCAGCCCTCTGCTCATGCCATCGTTTTCCCTGCCAGGATGGAGTCCCCCCTCGAGTCCGTAAGCCAAATAAACCCATTCCTCTACAAGCCACTTTTGTTTGGGTTCTTTCTGCGCAGCAACTAGAAAGCTGACCGCAACATATAGTAATCTTGTAACCCAGCAAGTGCCTTCCTGGAGAAATATCCCAGTGTTCACAGCATCCTACATGCTAACGTGTCTGCCTTCATACTAGCCCCAAACTGGGGGCTAGTCCAAATACCCCTTAACTGTTCAAAGGTTGGCTAACACTGATATATAACTGTAATATATATCATGATATACTATTTGGTAAGACACATGAACAGAGTATTGATACACATCATTCCTGCAAATCCTGTAGAGATCCAAGCACAGTGGTTTCCAGGGATGAAGGGAAGATCAGGAAGGTTGTGGATGTGACTCTAAAGGATCTGATCTTGATGACATCATTGTCACCGGCTCTGAAATAGATGCCTGGTTGGAGGCACTGGGCGTGGAGATCCCTCTGAAGTACTTCTCACAACTGCGTGTGAATCTTCTCTCAAAATAAAATGATCTTGAGATGAAAGTCGAAGGAAGTAAATCTAAACAAAAAAAAATAACGTTTCCAGGCAGTCAACTTTGTAATCCCTGTAGATGCTTTCCAGAAAATCTCTGAAGTCAGTTCGTTTCTTCCTCCAAGTTCTAGTGGGCACGCTAAGTGAGCGGATCTTGAATGTCCAAAGCAGGGTGCCAGGTCCTGTCTCTGTCCCAGGCACTACCTCTGCCCTCAAGGAGGCTCCAGTCTAGGTGATGTGGTAGTGGGCTCCCTTCTCCCCTAGGTCTAAGCCACTGTCTCTCTTTCAGCTTTCCGGAGAGCTCTAGATTCTAGTTGGTACGTGCCTGCCCATAAGCAAATCTTCAACTTGAATTTCCCTTTGGCTCCCCACTTTCTAAACGCATGTGTTATCCCTCAGGAGAAGAAGGGTGACTTCTACTCAGTCCCTGTAGGCCCACCCATCTCTATGAGGAGAGGCTAAGGTAAGTAACCTCTCCCCTCTCCTGTGGTAGTCTGGGGTACCAACTCTCACCCAGAACAGAGGCACCTGATGCTACTTACAGTTCACAACTAAGACAGATCAGAACAGTGGTGTCTCCCACAATGGTTAAGATTCCCCAAAGTAACAGAAATTTCATCTGGTTTTACTCCAGGAAATTATAGATTTGGGATGCAGCGTCTATATGCTCTGCCTGTGTTTCTCACCTGGGAGCTGATTGTCCGGAGATTGTGGTCCATAAGGGGAGCATAAATAAGCCTCTGACTGGTACTGGGGCTCCCCCAGTATTCAGCTCAGTGCTGCCAAGACTTCGGTAGAGAAAAATGTAGTTTAGCAGAGCCTGTCCAGTACCCATTTCTGATCCCTTGTCCCATCATGCTTATATCTGACCTACTGTCCCCATCATACTTTCCCATATGGCGTTCACTTCCAGGCTCCTGTTGAATAAGTCACATTGACTAGCTTGTCCCTAGGGTCTGACTTGATGGCTCAGCTCTCCCATTTTGCCACAGTCCTCAGTTTATTTTGGTGTCCCTGCAATGGATTCCCAGTGAGACTGTCACTGAGACCCCCGGCTTGGAATGCCTCAGCTTCCTGCTCCCTCAAGAAGTGATGAAGTTCTGGAACCTGGGGCCTGCAGCACCCATCAGGACCTGAGCACCCACAGAGGACTCTTTCTGCCAAGACGGTCTTTAGAAATTGTGACCTTTCCCTCACAGGCCAGCACGTCCTTGTGATTCAGCCGCATGGTCCAACTGCCTGAGTGTCAATGTGAATTGAAGAGAGGGCCTTGGCCTGTACCAGGAGTTCTGCTGGAACTGACACCCGCTGTGTCCTCAGCAAGTCTTGCTCCTTCCTTCACTCCGAAGATCCTGCCTTCTGAATTATTCACACACATTAATGGAGCTCTGGACCAGTTGTCTGCAAACTTTGTTATGTTGTTGTTTATGTTTGTTTTTGGAAACAAGGTTTCTCTGTGTAGTCTGGGCTGGTCTAGAACCTGTTATGCAGCTCACACTGGCCTTGAAATCATGATCTTCCTGCCTTACTTACCCTCCTGGGTGCTGGGATTAAAAGTGTGTACCAGAATGCTTGGGTTTTGCAAACCTTTTGACAACACTAATCTCTCAGTAAACGTACATGCCCGACATACAAACTAACACACCAACCAGCGCATCATAACAGTATTTAAATGTAAACTTAAAGGCAACAAAAGCAGGTAGAAATCGAAAATCCTAGTAGGCTTTTCCTTCAACAAGAACATCATTCTGTGCACTCACTTGGTAGACTGTGGCTGTAACACTTCAGCCCAGAGAGCAAACACCCTAAGTCTCTTTACAGGGTGCATGCAGGTGCCATGTGTATATTGGTGAACATGGGCTTTTATCCCCAAAGAATTAGATGGTAAAAAGAACAAGTTTTCAAGCCCTATCTGCACCTCCAGAATGTATGAGCCATGTTGTCTAAGGCTGTGCCATGACTACCTGGTCAGACCCTTTAAGAACACGTCTATGCCTCATGATTACTGTGTGTGTATCTAGAAAGACTTAAGGGTTTGGGGAAAAGGGAAATAGTCCCCTGTTCCTGAGGAAGTCTAGAAAGAATGTGAGTGCTGCTCTCACTGCTGGCAGAGACGCTTCACCACGGAGATGGCGACAGACACTGAGGAGACTCAAAACTCATCAGAGCAGAAAATGAGAGGTTGCTGAGAGTGTAACACCAAAGGAGATTTCAGCTACACCCCCACAAGGCTCAGGGAACACTGTAGAAGAAGGGGCAAAAGAATGTAAGAGCCACCAGATGAGAAGGCTCATGTCCCCCCCACCATAAAGCAGACTGCTGCATTCATGACCCCACAGTGGTTACCCCACAAGACCAGCCCAGTTCTGAGCCTATCAACATTGTGACCTGGAGGGTGGAGGGGGACAAAGGGATGAGACAACCAAACAGAGGAAGGAGTACCTTGAAGAGGAGAGTCATCAGTGGATGGGGGTGTGGGGGGAGCAAAGAAAGGATGAAGGGACAGGGATGTGACCATGTTCATATATTAAAGTTCCCAATAAGAACAAAAAAGAAAAACAGACCTGGGAGAAGTAAGAGCCTTGAGAATCAGAATTTGAGTGACAGGTTTTTGTGAGGGTGGCCTCTGGGGAGTGCAGTCTCTTTTGAGGGCTTGGATGGGGGTATGGATGGAAAGGGTGGGTGATGGGACCCAGATCGAGAAACAGAGGAAGGTTTTTGTGTTCCCAGAGAGCCAAGTATTATCCATTTTAGCTGACAGCAGCCCCTTAAGACATGGGAAGCCATTGCTAAGATTTTGTATTTTCAGATTTCTTATATATTTTCCTAGAACTCAATATTCAAAAACGAGGACCTTCTCTGCTATAGTTCACAAAAATGTTTGCTAATTTCATGATAGCCACACTATCTTGTGTGAATTTGAAAAGATGAACTTCTATGACTGCTCGTGTGTTGAATATTTTGTGCAAGTTTTATCGTTTGCATTTCCTCGTTTATGACTCATCCATTTCATAGCCTCAACCATCGACTGGAGTATTGAAAATTTTTTTATCAATTTTTACTGATTGAGATTTAAAGAATGAGGATGTTCAAATATGTTGTTGAGGGGCTGGAGAGATGGCTCAGAGGTTAAGGCACTTGCCTCCAGTGCCTAAGGCCCCTGGTTCAATTCCCCAGTTCCCACATAAGCCACACCCACAAGGTGGTGGTCCTGGTGCGCTCTCTCTCTCTCTCTCTCTCTCTCTCTCTCTCTCTCTCTCTCTCTCTCTCTCTCTCTCTCTCCTTGAAAATGAATAAATAAAAATATTTTTAAAAATATGTTGTTGACCACCTGACAAGTACCCTGTAGCTAAGCAGTATGTGGGGGGGGGGGGCAGGTTCAAACCAAGATAAGCGAATAAACTCAGTACCCTCTCTGGCATAAAGAAAAAGCAGGAATTGCCAGGCTGCTGGACAGCAACTGTGATTTTCTCTTGTTTTCAATGAGATTCTATTTTTCTCATGAAATGGGAGTTTCTTGCCATTTACCAAGATAGCTGTTATCAGCCGTAATGGATCACTTCTGCTAAGAAGCAAGCCTGTGAGGAGAGTGGAGTCCTTCCACCCTGACAGGACGCCCCAAACTGAGGTCTGATTTAGAGAGGGCCTCCTTTCTGTCTAGAAAGATGTTTTCCAATGTTTAGAGAAAAAGGGGTGTCATATGGGAGCCTCGATGGGACATGGCCAGCACACTCCAGTGTCTTCTGTGTGTTTGACTGGGTTGATTTTGAACTCCCTTCAGCATGGATAGCACAGGCATGAAGCCTTCCTGGGCTAGCTCCATTCCAACAGAATGTTCCAGAGCTCCGGGAGGTAGCAGGAATGAGCTTTCTCACAGCAGCGAGGGGCAGGAGGAAGGAAGAGAATAAGGAGGAAAAGGGGGAAGGGAACATGAGCTGGAATCCAAGTGCTCCCACCCAAAAACAGAAGAATGGTGGACTTCAAGGCGCCTTGCTGTGTGGGAGCCTGTGAGCACTGAGAGGCTGGAGATCATCTCTCCAACCTTGTTCAGATGAGGAAACAGCCTTGGACAAGAGATGGCCTGCTTCACACCACGTGCAGTGAGTGTGGAAGAATGAATGGGAACCCATGTTCCCTGATCAAATAGATTATTTTGCTTCCAACAGTGCCTCTCCGTGGATTAAAATAAGCATGTCAAACTCGGAGCCAGTGAGAAGCATGGGGTCCACCCAAGGGTCTCTATGCAAGCTGATTGATGAAGGTCTTGCCAGTTATTCAAATCCAGAGAGATCTAGACCGCTTTCCAGTTCAGCCCTACGCCAGATGTACCATCTTCGGGAAGTTACTAGGTCTCGGTTTTCTTTTCTGAAAAACAGAGGTGATGATAAGTGTCTCAGAGGGCTACCATCATTGAATAGGGGATCCCTGGCTCCCTTCTGTTCCCATGACACAAGTTAACTCTTTTCGAAAAGGAAATGGTGACCCAAAGAGAATGAAGTAATTTTGCCCAAAGTGTATCCAGGACTTTAAAACCAGTCTCTGGAGAAAGAGAGCGGAGCCCCTTTCTGTCCCTCCAATTACTTCCTACTCACGGTGACTCATATTTCAAGGGCCCAAAGAATCTCATTCACTTTGAATTCAATCAATATCTATGAATTATTGTTAAAAATTTATGGTAACCCAGGTGCACAGAAATGACCATGACCTATGTCAGTCACAAAAAAAAAAAAAAAAATATGACAAGGTCTGAGCTATAGAGAAGCCTATCCATTTGAAGAGACAGATTAAAAAAATGTATTTTCAAAGGATGTCACTGGAAGCAGAAGACGTAGTTAGAAAGACGATGGACAAGCCCCAATTGAAGATCCCTCCACCTTACCCCCCCTCTCTGTCAGTTAGCATGCTTTGCACAATGGACCAATGGCTGATCTTAGATGACAGAGATGACAGTCCCTGGCATAAATACTCTTTGACATGCTCGAGAACTTTCCTCTCACTTTCTTCTGTGTTTGACAGGGCACATGGAGTAGATGTAGGCGGTGTGTGATGGGATGTGTGTGTGGCATGTGGACATCTGTGTGCATGTATGAGGCCCACGGATAACTTTAGGTGTCTTCTTCTATTGCTCCTCTGCATATTTCCTTGAGTCTCTCACTCACCCAGTGCTGCCATTTTTGGCTCAGGGAATCCCAGCAATTTTCTGGATTGGGGTTACAGATATGTATGGCCATGCCTAGCTTTTTACATGGATGTCAAGGAACCAAAACCTCGTGTTTGTGTGGCAAATATTGTTACCCATGAGCTATCTCCCCATCCCTGAAAAGTATGTCTTCATTCCAAGTTGACTTTGGTGCAGACCTGTAGGAAGGGTTTCATGAAAGTCACAACCATGGAGAGACCCCGTCCATTGACGTTCCATCTACAATCGAGAGTGAATTTGCTGTATTTCCTTTGCAACTGGCATAGCCTTAATGAATTCCTCTCCAAAGCTGTGTTCAGCGTTAGCTATTTCCAAAAGGAAATTCTCATCTCTATTGTCACTCTGCAGAATTAACGTCTCCTTAGACTGGTGGACAGCTAAGGGGGAGAGCACCCCCTAGTGGAAGTAAAACTCAATCCAATGGTGGATTGTCAAATCCACCATTAAATGTTTGGCAGGACTCATATTTGGGAAATCTTCCCAAATCTTCTCTTCCAAAAATCACTTATGCTACAAAAAAATGCATATAAGGCCTAAGCATGTCAAGAAATAAGTTTGGGTCTGGAGAGATGGCTCAGCAGTTAAGGCACTTGTCTCTAGTGCCTAAAGCCCCTGGTTCAATTCCCCAGTACCCACATATGCCAGACCCACAAGGTGGTGGCCCTGGTGCCTTCTCTCTCTCTCTCTCTCTCTCTCTCTCTCTCTCTCTCTCTCTCTCTCTCTCTCTCTCTCTCTCTGTATCTCTCTGCTTGAAAATGAATAAATAAAATATTTAATAAAAAAAGAAATAAGTTTGACTTGGGGGAGAATATCCCGAGACATTACCCCCCTTAACAACACACAGAGAAGAAAAAAAAACTGGCTATACCTTGTACAATTCATGATCTGCTATCCCATGGACTGTTCCAGCAATCCCACTGAGGAGGGCCCTCAGAAGATTGTGGACAGGGAGGAGGGAAATGGGGGTACCATCACAAGACTTGTTCATACAATGTATCTAATTATTAAAAATAGCAAAATTAAAAAAAAAACAAGAAAAAAGCTTTACTAGAAATAACACAAACAAAAGTAGGTGCAGAATATTGGTTACCATAAAGAGTGGACAGACAGTGAGACAAGGCTTAAGAAGAAATGGAAGTGATAGAAGACAGAGCCCAGACAAAGAGAGAGAGGGATGCTTTGAAAGTCTACATTTTTTTCTTGGTATTGTTTTTCTTTTATTTCATTTTATTTGGGAACGAAGTGCTTAAGATGGAGGGAAATACCTTATTCTAGAACATCCATACCAGAGACCTGCTTTAAGTGGGAAACCTCGTAGTAAATTAGACAGGCAATGACTGCACTCCTATCAGGGCATACAGCCATGATCCAACGCCCAATCAGCAGAGATCCCATGGCACATGCTCAAGGCCTTTTAAAAGGAGGAGCAGATACCGAATGGGAGTCAAAAAGGAGAGGGCGAATTGCACGGAGAAGGAGGGGCTTGGGTGAATTACTGAAGTACAAAGTCAGGCACCTGCGGCTTCATCCTGAGTGACATCTGTCTTTGTTCACAGAGTTCATTGTCCCCATCCAGGTGCGGTGGCTTAAATGACCTCAGGGGTGGAAGGATGCAAAATGTCTTTTTTAATAGTCATCATTAAACCCGTAGCTTTAAAGATCCTATTGTCACACGAGGCCGGGTTGCTTAGATGATGAAATGTACAAGAAGGGCAAATGGAAACAATCAGGTGCTGACAATCACTGAGCTTTAAAAGACACTTCCCTAGGCAGTGGTTTCTATGCCGATGTGTTGTTCCCTCCCTTTTCTTTTGTTTTTAAATCTTTTTAAAACTTTTAATTAAGAACCTTCATTTACATACACAAGTAACTTAATAATCATCCTCCCACCATACTCTATTTTAAATTTTTTAATAAGTAGAAACTTTGTATGTACAATTCATGTGTAGGTATCACCCTTTCCCTCCTCCCTGCCCCCATTCCATTGAGGGCCCTCCTGGGGGAGGGGATTACAGGAATGCTCCATGGGATGGAGGGCTTTGAGTTGTATGAGCAGCAGACAGTTGAGGAGGGCAAGGCCTCAGGATATTCCCCCCACAATGGTTCTTACAATCTTTCGGCCCCTCTTCCAGTAAGTTCCCTGAGCCATGGTGGGTGAGTTTTAAGTCTACTTTAGTGTTGAGCTCTTAGCAGCCTCTGGATTTCGGCTTTGGAGAGTTTTAAGTGTCCTCAGTGTCTGTCTCCATCACTCTGGTGCAGGTTGTCAGGCTTTCAGTGGGAGAAGCACTCTTGCTCATCTCTCCACTTCCCCTGTGGTTTCCCCTGAGCCCTAGATGATGAATTGGGGGGGGTCATCTTCTGCCAGGGAGGCTTCCCCTCCCCTTTCTGAAGCTTATAGATGGAGCCCTTCTGTATCTATTGTTATTGTCTGGCTTCTCCAGTGGGCATTTCCCTGATACATTCCTACTGCTCAGACAAATGTTCAGGAGGGTTCTCCCCCATTCCAATTCTAGAATGCTCCAAAACATAGGTCCAGCTAAGGAGGAGCCCCCAGACTCCAGATTATTCCAGTGTCAGGTATGGATTGACCTCTCAATAAGGTAGTCTCCTGGGATCCCATGACATGAGACCAAGGGCCCCCAACAGGGAGAGCAATGGATGTCTGTTCCCAGGAGAGAAGCATCTTCCTCTTCTATGGAATCCCTGAGAAGATGGTCTACACCACCATTAGGCAGAGGCAGAGTTAGACAGAGAAATTCCTAGCACTTTCTTCTCAGTGCCCTTGGGTGGTTTTCCCAGAAACCATTAGGCTTGGGCCTATCTTCCTGTGGTCCTAAAGACATTCTCATTCAGTGAGATGACCTAAGAGGGGTTCCTGTGGGATTTTCCCTTCCAACTATTTTTACAGGAATACAATACAATATGGCACCCGATTTTAGAGTATCAAACTCATGCCCTACGTACAATGGCATTTTTCTTATTTATTTTATTATTTATACAAGGTGTTGATATGTAGCCCAGGTTGGCCTTGGAATTAGGATTCTTTTGCCTCAATCTCCCAAGTGCTGATATTATAGCCATGTACCATTATGTCTGGCTTTTTTGTTTTTATTTAGGGGTCCTTCTGTGTTGTCTAAGGTGGATTCAAACTCCTAGGCTCAAGTGATCCTCCCACCTCAGCCTCCTGAATAGCTGGTATTACAGAATGGCACCCAGCTTAAGTCTCTGTGCTCTGGTTCAGGGTGAGCCTCTAATGCAGGTGGGCAATCAGAAAAGACTGGCCACATACTGTCCACGAGTGCCAGTCCTTCCCCCTGTTAGAGTGGACACACTCATTGTTGAAGACAGATCAGCCCATCTGCATGACATATAGACCAAAACCAATGCTTTCATTTCTTCTTGTGCCTGGAGTTCAACATGTGGGTATGTAAAGTACTGACCACCAGCCATCATCATCAGGTGGGCAGAACGCTGTTTTGTGCCTTTCGCCTTTGCCAACATATAGGGTGTAAATACAGTCATCACGACAAGACTCAAGCTACCAGCACTATATCCATCCGCTGACTCACAACGTTCCTGAGAAGTTAGCCACCAGCTCTCGTTTGTCTGTTCAAGGCTTCCGTAGCAAGTGCACATCTTGCTTGCAGGTTCATTCTGTGGTGCCCAGGGGTGGGAAAGGCTTCATCTCCCTGTGACCAGAGTGAGATCTGGCAGGCCCCTCATCTACTTTCCTAGAGCCTTCCCTTTCTTTTATGTTTTATTCATTTTTCTCTCTTCTTCCTCCACTGGTCCTTGTGTCGGCATACATTTAGGTCACAGGGATAGATGATAAATGGCCACTACAGTGTCACTCACTCTGCCATCCATGAGGTTTGCACAGAGTCAGAAAGAATTCAGGAGTAAAGTTTCAACACTTGCTACACAGAGAGTTCAATGACAAAAAGTATCTGACGATTAATTACTAATTATAGATCTGAAGTTGAATAAGATACAGACTCCACCTCTAAAACTTAAGGCAAATGAGAAGATGCTGAAGAACATTTCAACGGCAGACACCAATGGCAGAGTTCACATGCAGTTTTTAAATGACCCAGGTGGTCTCTACTAGTTAACCTCAGTTTGTAAGGACTGGGCTGGGGGCTATAATTTAGATAATGCCCAGCAAAAATTCCGATATGCCTCAAAATTTAAGGAGTACCCAAATTCTTGTCTACAAAGTTAAAGAATTAAAATCATAGACAACCAGATATTAAGATATAGTGGGAGAGTTTATTATTTAAGGGAACACGGGGAGTTATGGAGATCTCCAGCCACCAGTGTGGGGAGAACACGTGGCAGAGGTTTTAGTCAAAATGTATGCATTTTAATTAAACAGGCAGGAAATGAAAGATAATAGAGAGCCCCCATCATGAGAAAAAATTCATGTGGAGAGATCTTGAGTCCCCCCCTCAGGGGGACCTTAACTGGAAAATGAAAGTCCTCCTTCTAGGATGCCATGTGGAAGAAGAGACTGGCCTTTGTTCTAGGGAAGCTTTTAAGACTTCCACTAGGTAAGTCAGAGAGACAGCTGATTGGTCTATACCTGACCAATCAGCCTTTGCATCTAGGTTTGGGCTCTGGCTAAAGACACCTCCCACTCAAGGGGAGGGGGTCTATAGAGCTGCCTGAACTGTCCCAACTTGGCACTTAAAATGCAATCTATTTTCCATTCTAGTATATTCATTCATGCTGGTATAAAATTGTGAGTTGCAGGAAAGAAAGGACAGAAAAGGTGTACAGGAAGAACAGGAAGATGTCATAGACAGATGAATTACAATTCTTGCCGACATCCGGCCTTATAAAAACTGCCTATTTGTCCCTGAGGATTGCACTAGAAGGAACAGTCTGGTCCTTTATGTTGCAGTGAGGTCTGGGTTTTACAGTTGGCCATAGAATGAAGTGAGTACTTTTCCATGGCAGAGAAAGAAATGGGCTTTAAAAGTGAGCTCACCCTGAGGACTTTTTGATATTCCCCCAGTGTTCCTTCCCCACAGGACAGGGTGGAGAAACATGAACAATATCAGAAGGTTCACAGGTTCTCCTTTGATCTGGTGTTCTTGTCCTCACTGGAAGCTTCCTGTTTCAGATTGTCTCTAGGGGACAAAGTCTCCCTGACCTTCCTGACACCATACCCCTCATTTGGAGAAGCGAAAACCTTAGTTTAAATTTTCTGGACCTTCCTAAAACTTATATTTACTTCCTTTTAAAGAGCTCTTGAAGGATCTCAGTAAGAGGTGTCCAGTCTCTAATAGTGAGATCCCACCCACTCCTCCCACTGCAAGATGAGAGAGCGTCTTGTTCCTCCTGTCCACAGACCTACAGTGTACCAAAGACCACATGAAAGGAACAGGCTGAAACCCTTGGACCAGTCAAAGACCCCTCAATTTCCTGGCTGAGTGTGCACTCAGGGATCAGAGAGAAACTCCTCTCTCTAGTCAGGCGTTGCTTTTGCTAGCTTCTCAGAGCACCTGCTGAAGATTTTTGCTGGCAGAGTCAGCCCTCCATCCCAGCATCCCCGGGGGCAACAGGAGGGGGAGGAACCAGGATCTAACCCCTGCTATTTTATTTTTGGAGGCAGGAGGGAGGCAGTCGCCTGAAGAGGAAGTCACGAAGGAGTCTCTGAGTCAGATGGCATCTCACCCACCGTCACAGCCCAGATGATTTGTGCTCTCAGCCACCAGGCAAACAGTCCCCTCCCCCACCTGCTACATGGGACATGAAATGCCCTAGTGTGGTTGGAGCACAGAACAAGAGGTAAGGGGACAAGCTACCTCCTGGCCCATGGCTTCTGCTGTCTAAGGGGGTGTAGGGGAGGGAAGGACAGAGCTCCCTGGCTAAGTCTCTGTCCCAGAGAGCCAAGCTCTCTCTCTCAGCAGCAGGAGGAGAAACAATGGCTTAATATATTTTTTTCTCAAAGGCAGGATCAGGCCTGCTGGGAAGGGTGGAGATCTCTCTCTCTCTCTCTCTCTCTCTCTCTCTCTCTCTCTCTCTCTCTCTCTCTCTCTCTCTCTCTCTCTCTCTTTCTCTCCAAACCTGAGCAGCCAAGGTCAGCCCTCACAGGTACAGGCTGGCCCCTTCCTTCTGATTCTCCACTTCCCCTTTGCTTTCAGCCAGGCACACTCTCTTCCTTTGACCCAGAAAGCAATCTTCTACTATATTATCTTGACTCCAAGGAAAAAAAGGGATTGACCTCTCTCTCTTCAACTTGTCACATAACTGTGGACATGTTTATGTACTAGCTGCTCCTTCAATGGCTTTGTTTTCCTCGTCATCAAGCTCTGCGCTCAGAACATTCTAAGCACACGGTGAGGGAGGATGATTTGGTCAGCTCACACAGAATTCAGACATAAGAGAGCTAAGAGGGACCCACCCTTCCTTGAAGAGCACCCAAGGATTGTCATTGTCATGACAGCTAGATCGAGCCCATCACAGAGAGAACTCCATGTGACTTTGGAAGGAGTCTACTCCATTGCTGCCAGATTCTTTTTTGAAAAAATTTTATTTATTTGGGCTGGAGAGTTGGCTCAGCGGTTAAGGTACTTGCCTGCAAAGCCTAAAGACCCAAGTTCAATGCCAGGTTTGTATCTGACTTTTACATGGGGGACTAGCCCTGGGAGGTGCAGGCTGAAGAGACACTGGGTAGTGTCCTCCCTGGTGAGCATGCAGGGTATAAGATGGTACTGGTTATAGCTCATGCAATTTATAGCCCCCACCCCATGGACTGTTCCAGCAATCCCACTGAAGAGGGTCCTTAGAGGGTCGGGGCCAGGGAGGAGGGAAATGGGGGTACCAACACAAGACTTGTTCATATTGGGTATCTAATTATTAACAGTAAATAAATTTAAAGAAAAGACTCCTGTGATTCAATTTAGTGTGAATCCTGAAATGCTCTGAGTTCCTGCCTCCTATCATCTTGGAATCACAGAGGCAGACCAGAACCAAACCCAGGTAAAGCCAGATGCACAAAGTGGAGAATGCATTTGGAGTTCACATGCAGCAGCTAGAGACCCTGGCACCCTCTCACCCTCCACCTTTGCCCAGCCTGGTGACACTCACCTTTAATCCCAGAACTCGGGAGGCAGAAGTAGCTGGATATTTTGAATTATTGTGTAATACCAGAAATGTAGGCTGCACTTCATTCAGAATAATGTCAACTTGTTTCCTTCTAATAAACATTTATTTTGATGTAGGGACTCGGTAGATGGGCGTGCTAGGTTCCTAAGCCTGAAGGCCTGAGTTTGGTCCTCAGCATCCATGAGGAAGGCTGGTCATGGCCGTCCACACCCAGTGTTGTGGGCAGCAGAGAGTGGATCCCCGGACCTTGCTGCTCAGACAGTCTGAAAAATGGCACTTCTGGGTTCAGTGAGAGGCTCGTCCAGGGAGGCAAAGTAGAAGCATGACAGAGGGCACCTGACATCATCCTCTGACCTCTACACATGTGCTCACAGAGTACATGCATCTGAGCACACACACACACACACACACACACACACACACACACACACCAATAAATAAAGAAAAAGAAAAAATAATAATTATTTTGGTCAAAAAAAAAGTAATGCAAAATCTCAAAAGCTTTGATGTACCCTCCGGTCCTGCATCCCAAGTTTCAAGGACAATAGCAGTTTGTCTCAGTGGATGTGTAGAGAGCTCCCAAGGACAGAGAACAGGGCTCCCTGAGAAGTGGCACTGACCCCAGTAACTCCTCAGCTTGGGGACTCAGTATGGCTGCCAGGACCCAGGCACAAGCAAGCGTTCTGATGATCAAAGACTAGAATCAGGGGTGTCAGAGGAGGACTGGATCCTCTGAGGACCAAGGGAAGCTCACTGGGGCCTGTCACAGTCAGCAGGTGACCAGGCCAGTGGAAGTTCCGAACTTTATCGCCATCTGAGTTATGGAGACACACTCGGTTATGGGACAGACTGACACTTAATTTTTCATTCTGACAGTTCCATTGATAAAGAGATAATAGCTGCCTGTTACCTGGTCCCTGAAATGCCTGAGGAAATTGATGTCAGGCTCTCAGTTACTCCTAAGAATTACAGCCTGAATTATCTTCCTTCAAAGAGCCAAAGTGGAGGCACTGTGTGGGGACTGTGAACTAATTGCCTATAAATACTAAAAACCGATTAACAGTTCATATTTTAAGATTTTACTATGTGCCAAGCATGGCTTTGAGAACCTCCCATGCATTAGGACATTTCATGCTTAGAATAATCTTATGAGGTATATATTATTACTGTCCCTAGTCAATATCTGGGCAACTGAGGCACAAAGAGCCTGGAACATCATGGAGACCAAAACCTATCTTTCTTTCTTCTTTCTTTCTTTCTTTCTTTCTTTCTTTCTTTCTTTCTTTCTTTCTTTCCTTCCTTCCTTCCTTCTTTCTTTTAATTGTTTTTTTTTTTGAGACAGAGTCTTATTATGTAGCCCTATCCAGGCTGGAACTGTGTAGACCAGACCTCAAACTTACAGCAATTTTGTGAATGCTCTGATGACAGGTGTCACCACTTCCAGTGAGGACACACCCTTGAAGTGTCACCACCAGACTGTAAATTGTCCTCCTAATCCCTCCGCTACCCTGGGAAGTGGTCATGCAGAATTTTCTAGTAGGTCCATAGTGACCCGTGTTCATACACTTGCTTATGAACAGGAATGTTCACTCCATCATTGACAACCTGGCAGTCTCAGCCTGGGCTATCCTTGGCTACTGATCCTTCACGGACACACAGATTAAAATAACAAGAAGAGTGGCTGGTATAACCTCTGAGAGATGCAGGCTAGTGGACACGTCCTCAACAGTGAGCATGCAGGGCCCAAGGTGGTACTACTGGTTTAAAAATAACCTGTCCATTTAACCATCTAGTGCAAACCCTGGACTGATTTCTCAGAGTTCCCATGTCTTATGATCTTGGAATCAGAGAGGCAAAAAAAATCTTCCACAGTCAACTCCATGCTGGCCTGGAGGAGAACTTGTGTGGAGGCATCTATCTCTGCAAGAACACACATTCAGAACACACTAAAGACCAACGCCTTCAAATTCTCCTGCAACGGAACAGGTAGAGTTGGGTGCAGAGGCTAGCTCAGGAAATGTAAGGACCAGGCAGATCATGGAACAGAGGGATTTTCTTTTCTTTGCATGGGGAGGAAAACTGAAGCCAAAGAGATTACGTCCTGGACTTTGGATCCCACAGATATATATATATATATATATATATATATATATATATATATATATATATATATATATATATATATATATATATATAATCTTTGTCTCCCTGAGCTCAGCCTCTCCTGATTTGAGCACTCACTTGGTATCCAGCTGGTGGCACTGTTTGGGGAGGTTGTGGACCCTTGTTGGACGAAGTGGGTCACTGGGGGCACACCTTGAGGTTTGATAGCCTGGCTTCACTTCCTGTTTGTCCTCTGCTTCCTGCCTGAAGATGTGACCAGCGAGCTTCCCACCCTTGCCTTGCCTTTCCCTCTGAAATTGAAAGTCTCCCCTCAACACTGTCAGCTGAAAAGAAATCCTTTCCCTCCATAAGTTGCCTCTGGTCGGCTATTTACTCACAGCCATGAGAAAGTATCTGATTCAACCTCTCTGGTGTCTGCTCTATGCATTGTGAAATATGGACAATAACCTACTTTATCTGTCCCCACAGAGTTCCTAAGAGATGAGATGAAATAAGGCTGTTCCCACCCCTCATCTTCCCTGCAAATGAAATTATCCCAGGCAAGGAAAGAGGCAGGCAATCCTTCTGCTTTTCCTCCCTCTGCTCTTTGGGATTTTGAAACTAAGCATCATGATAACTTAGCCAAGGTCAGGCACACAGATTTGGGCTGGGTGAGGAGACTAGAGAGCAACCAACCGAGCAGCACACTGGCTTTTTGTTTTCAATGCTATTATTATGACCATCGCCATCATCATCATCATCGACCGCATCTTGATTTTGCAAGAAGGAGAAATGAAGGGTAAAAATCATCATCGTCAATTAAAACACGTCAGCAAGATGGATCTCTTCATTTTAGAAATGAAGACCCGAAATTGGAAATGAAATAACCAGGCATGATGGTGCACAGTGATAATCCCAACACTTGGAAAGCTGAGGCAGGAGGGGAAAAAAAACAAAAAAACAAGGCTGGGCATGGTGGCACACGTCTTGAATCCCAGCACTCGGGAGGCAGAGGTAGGAGGATCATCAATGTGAGTTTGAGGCCAGCCTGAGACTCCATAGTGAATTCCAGGTCAGCCTGGGCTAGAGTGAGACCCTACCTTGAAAAACAAAACAAACAAACAAACAAAAATACCAAGAGCAGTGACAATCACAGAGCCTACGCAAATACATAAAGGAAAGACCATAACCCATAATATTCCACCCCTCAAATATGACACTTGCCCTAGGTCACAAGGCTAGTCCCCTTCAGCCTCCTGACTCCCACTCCTTTCAAACAAAATAGCTTGGAGCAGGGAATGGTTTCCATCTTGACAAGCCTGCACACCCTGCTCTCTCTGAGAAATCAACTCCTTCCAGTTCTCCACCTCCCCTCAGGGCTTGGTTATCCACTCTCAAATCTCCTCAAGGTTTTCAAGGTCACTGATGATACAAACGCTATTAGAGTCATGCACCCTATAATGACATTTTTTTGTCAATGACTGATCACATATGTACCGCAGTGGTCCCATTAAAGCTATATTGCCTAGTGATGTTGTAGCCATTTAGCTTGTTTAAATAAACTCTATGACGTTTACTCAGCAATGAAGCCACTTAATGATTCGTTCCTCCAATCATGCCCTGTCTTTAAAGTACTCGTGCCTGTATGTATATATTTGATTATTTTCAACCTACAGCAAAATGAACTCAGAATTAAGTGGATTTTTCAAAGTCCCTTGTTTACAAGAAATATTAAGTGGTGAGGAAACAATGGGAGGGAGGAAATTATTAATCAGTAACATTTTTGAGTACTTACCATGGACCAGCGAGTGAGTTAAGTGCTTACATACACTGGCTCACTTAAATGTCACGAGAAACTCGTGAGTCACTATGATGGTTCATTTACAAAAGATAAAGCTAAGGACTCAAGAAGGAAATTGGCTTTCCTGATGTCTCAGACCAAAAAGCAGAGAAGCTGAACAGGAGCCCAGGTGTGTATTTCCAAGTCCATGAACTTACCTTTCTTTCTACCTTACTGCCTTAGTAGGAAGGTGGGATCAGGACCCTTGGGACTCCAGCTTTCTGGTTGCCCAACAGCAAGGAACTAGAAAGTCCATAAAGTAAGACATTTGGGGCCCCTTATTTAAAGGTACAAACTTTCAGGTACAAAATGAATAAGTTCTTTGGTTTGTTTTGATTTTCTTTTTCCAGGTAGGCTCTCATTCTAGCCCAGGCTGACCTGCAACTCACTTGGTAGCCCCAAGCTGGCCTCAAATTTATATCAATCCTCCTACCTCTGCTTCTCAAGTGCTGGAATTAAAGGTGCCCATCACCATGCCTGATGTAAGATGAATGGATTCCAAAGGCCTGGATAAGCTGAGTGTATACCTCAGTGGTAGAGTTCTTGCCTAGCACGTGTGAAGCCCTGAGTTTGTCCCCAGCACCACAATACAGCAATAACAATGGCAAAGTCCAACATAGTCTCTATAGTTAATATTAATGTATTCTATACTTTAAAATTCTCTATGAGAATGGATTTCAAGTGTTCTCACCACAAAAGGTAAAGGATAACTATGTGAGATAATGGCTACTTAGCTTAATTGCAGGAATCAGATCGCAGAATACAAGTATGCAATTTTGATTTATCGAACATTAGTAAAGCTGGGTGTCCTCCAGATTCGGCTTTGATGATGTATTAACTTTGTAAATATCATAGCAATGCCTCAAAATGCTAGGCATTTTGAGACACTTGTGTTGGGTGAAATTCAAATGTCCTTTAAAGTAATTAGAGCAGCGTTTGTTGAACTATCCTACCCCCATTCCCAACGCATCTTCCCACATTCTCCCTGAATTCTCCTGGTGCCCCCTGAAAGGTATTACCAGTCTCATAATGCTTCTCTCACTCTTGTCTAGAGAAGCTTCTCTTTTCCAGATGGTGGTGACCACTGGGATAACTCAAAAGTCACCATAGTGCTGAGAAGAAATGACAGTGGAGTGTTCAGCACTGGGACATCTCTGTCACACTTCTCGAGGCTCAGGGTCTATTGCGGAAGAGGTGGCGGAAAGATTGTAGGAGCCAAAAGAAGGGGAGGACTGCTTACAACCCAAACTTCCAGACACAAAATGGCCTTGATATTCATGACTTCGCAATGCCTGATAATATCTACACATAATGGGAGGAAAAGATGATGACACTGAAATAAACAGAGACTAATTAAGAGGGGGAAGAGATATGAGGGAGGGTGGGGAGGGAGTCATAATGAATTATGGTCTATGATTATGGAAGCTATCAATAAAAAGTTTAAAAAAATAAATTAAATTAAATGGACACTGTACTTGGTCTTCTTTTTTTTTTTTTTTTTTTTTTTTGAGGGTTCCATGTTGTCTCTTACCAACAGCACTTATTCCTGGATACAAGTCATCCTCTGACAAAGCTCATTTTCCAGAGATTGCATGGTGTGGATAGCAGTTGCTGTACTAGAACTACATAAAATGGTGGAGAGGATTTGCTGAATCCAGAAGTGTTCCCAGGACGAGGAAGAGTGAGAAAGGATTAGTTATAATGTGAGCTTATCTGAAGGTTCAGTCCTACTGCAAACTCACGTCAAAGAAATGGTCTATCTTGACAAGATGTAGCTGCTTCTCTTCAGCTGCCATTTCAGAGCCAACCAGAGATTACAGGAGCTTCCCTTTCCTCTTGGAAAAGCAGGTGAGAAATCCAGCCCTTCCCCAGCAGATGATGTTGAATTGAGACAGGACAAGTCCCTGCTTCTGATTCAATGTGCCCACCTGACTGTCATAACACCAGGTCAGACCTACAGCCTGAAAGGACCAACCATATTTTCCCATGAGCCCCCTCACCCCAATTTGATGGGGACATACCAACTGTCCCCAGCAGGAGAGCTAGGAAGGGGTGGAGAAGGGCCAACAGAGCCTGGGATTCTGAGTGCTCTTAGGCAAGCTTGCAGATACCCTGTCCATCAGAACTGCTCACCCAAAGCAAATGATCAATGACAGCATACCACAGTATGGCCATGCCCAGCAAAGTGACTCCAGGAGCAGAGCGATGACTGGGGCATCCCCTCCAGGGATGATGCTGGGACAGAGGTGTGGAAAGGTGTCCTTTCCTTCATGAACACACACACACACACACACACACACACACACACACACACACACACACACACAGAGTTCTTACGTCACGGTTACCAGGCAACCAGACATGAGTCATCAGATCTCAAGGTGGGTTAACAGAACAGAGAAAGCCTGCCATTTATTTTTTTAAAGCTCCCCCCTTCTTTCCTCTTAATAGCTTAGTTGGATATTGATAACATCCATGTACCTGTCTTGCCCTTAGAAATCTAAAATCGGTGTGCCTAGCTCATTTAATCTTAAAAGGCAATTGGCACTTTTTTTTCATAATAGGTCAGGGTAGGGAATCTAGAACTTAGCAATAATGGCACAATTAGCAGAGATTAAACATGCTGCCAGAGCTCTGAGGGTGGGGACGAGAAACGGTATCCCCTCTGCTAGAAGGCCCACCCTGAGAGCATCTGTTCTCCATGGAGAAGCCAGCCCAGAGCCGCCCCTCTCCCACAGCATCCGAGCTAGCAGGCACCGAAGAGCCCTGGGGGAGCACTGAGCTCACAGACTTTCTATTTTGGGCTCAGCAAGTGGTTCACAGCTCATTGGCTCTGCATGCGGAGCAGGAAGGTCCTCCCAGAAGGACCACATCCTGGAAGACTTTAGCAAGAGCAGAAAGAAGTCAGCAGAGAAAATAACATGACAAATCACAGGAGCAAACTAAGAACTAAATCCACCCCCCTGCATGAGTTCAGCACACACCCAGGAGCTGCTCGGATCTGCTCTGCAGCCCAGAGACTTAAAGCTTTGGAGATGGGCCCTGAGCTGGAGGGATGGCTCAGCGGAGCGCTTAAGGCTTTTGCCTGAAAATGGGTCCTTATCCAAGAGCAAAGACAGGGACCAGGAACTGGTTGTGCCCTGGGTCTCTCTGCCTTATTGTCAATAGACACAGCCATGGAGTTAGACCACTGCCTAGTAGGTCACTAATTAGTATTAATTAAGGTGAAAGCAGGGTTTTGAGCACACTGAAGGAAATTTAACAGGAACTGGGAAAATGATCAGTTCTTGAGTGACTTCCATGGAACCAATAGCCACAGGAAGGAACAGCAACAAACTATTTCTGTTAATCTGGAGGGGTGGGCTGGGTTTGGAAAGACTATTTTTGAAGTAGTGTTCATTTTCATAACCTTTTATTTCAAGCTTTCAAATGTATATTAAGCCACCAAATATTTCCCATGTGGAGCAGAACCACAGAAGAGTCTTTCCTAGTCCCTCAATCTTCATGATAAGCGTTAATGTCCTCACATTAATGTCCATGAAGTCTACAGTCTTTGCTTCTACTCACATTGCTATGCAATCAGGCCAGAGGACGGGGCTCTGTAATGATACCCACTGACTTGACCATTTCCACTGGCCCTGCTCCAGATCTCATTTAGAGACAAAAATGGAAGAGGTGATGCCTATTGCTCAACTGGTTCCTTAGCATTATACATAATAATACTAGCAGGCACAGGTAATTCATCGAATTTTGAAAACCTTCAAGGAAGAATTTAAAGATCATCCCCACCAGATAAAGTTTAGAAAGATTTTATTATAGTTTACAGAGAGAGAGAGAGTGTGTGAGTTTAAAAGAAGGAAGAAAAATACAGACCTCCTGCCCAAGAGAAGGCAGGACTGGGGCCAAAAGTTGGAAAGTTCCCCTAGAGACCTACACAGGGGTCTTTGACTGAACTGGTTGGTGCAGCCCAGAAAGCCAGGTGTCTCGGTACCACAAGGATTTCCATGAAGGATTTCCATGAAAAGGGAGTGTTGTGGTTAGCTTCTCATTTCTAGCACAAAGAACCCAAGCAAAAGCAGCTTGTTGAGGAAAGGGTTTATTTTTGGCTTATAGACTTGAGGGGAAGCTCCATGATGGCAGGGAAAACGATGGCATGAGCAGAGGTTGGACATCACCTCCTGGACAACAGCAGGTGGACAACAGCAGTAGGAGAGTGTACCAAACACTGGCAAGGGGAAGCTGGCTATAATACCTTTAAGCCTGCCTCCAACAATACACTGCCCAGGAGGCTCCAATTCCCAAATTGCCATCATCTGGGGACCTAGCACCCAGAACACATAGGTTTATGGTTGTGGGGGGGTACACACCTGAACCAAACCACCACAGGGAGAAATTCCTTCATATCCTTTCTCTTCTAAGAAAGAAAGAAAGAAAAATGAACAGAGATACATACTCACATACTTTGATGAGGTTTTAGGGGAAACAGAGAAGAACCAAATTCTCACAGGGTCAAGGACACTTCTCGGTTCTACTCTTTTTTGGGGGGGGGGCTCTTGCCTCCCAAAAGTTACCCCTTAAGTATCTCAGTTTGGTAACTTGCTTCTGGTTGTAGTGAGTGAAATTTTCCTTCCCTGTCTTCCTGCTGGAGTCTGGAAGCTTAGGGCTTAGAATTGGTAATATCTGGCAAGAAACTCCTAGCTTTGCCCCAGGCTCTCACCCTCATGGTCCTTCCTACAGTGTGTGATTTAATCTCAGTTTCGTGGGTTCTTCTAAATTCCAGCTGTTTTCTCCTTCTATCCTTAAAGTGGTTTTTCTCCTGCTGAAACTGCCTTCAGGCTGCTTCTGGAATGATCTATTTCCTTTATGGCTCTGTCATCAGCATGCTGCTAACTGTGTGTTCCCCTTGGAAAGACTTCAAGCTTGAAGAATGGTTCTCGGGAGATTCTTAGAGCAGAGAGACTCTAGGAGAGGAGGAGTCTACAGTTACCATGCAGCTCCAGCTGTCCCCAAATGAAGATGGCTGTGTCACTGGGTGCAAGGGGGAGAAATAATTGCAGCACCTCTCTTGGTGCTTGCATCCCTGCTCGTGAGTGGCATTACAGGTTCCACTCTGCTATATAGCTCCTGCTTCTAGAAAATTCTCTAGCAACCAGTAGTTACACCTATCTGCACTTTGTAGGTCAGGAAAGTCCTGCTTCTGCAGTGATACCAGTCCATGCGAATTATAAAAAGAGGCCATAAATTTAATTTTTGTGCAAATGGGACATAGTGGAGCATACAGTAGAATAGGAAGGCCTTAAAGTCAGGCTAAACTAGAATCACACTCTGCCTCAGACACTTTCCAGTTATGTGTGGCCTTAACAAATCATTTCAATTCTCTAAAATCCCAATGATCTCATCTGTAAAATGTGAATGAAACTCGATTTAGAGAATTGCATGGAGAAATTAAAGGTTAGAACTTAAGAAAACACACACACACACACACAAAGTATTTTTATGCTATCATTTTGTGCCAGGCTCTACTTCTAAGCCCTTTGCCTGTATTAAATCATTTTTCCTATTAATTCTAAGCCATCCATGGGACTATAATCCTCATGTTACAGAGAAACCAGACAGAAAGTAATTGTCCAACATCAAGGAACAAAACAAGGTATTGGGGGACTGCTCTGTCCATGGTTTGGGCCCTCCTCATGGGGGGACATTTTGGGGTGCCTCAGCCCTCATTTCTCTCCAATATTTGCTTACCTTATTTGTTGGGGATGACCAGCTTGCCAAGGAGCTTTGAGACCTGCGCATATGGGGTTATCCCAGGATCCTGAGTTGAGCCCATATTCAAGAAGATGTCATCCACGTGTTGACCAAGAGACACTAAAATGTACAGATCAATGAAGTTAAGGTGACTCAAGCCTTTGCAGAGATAAAGCTCAGTAAAAACATTTGCCAGGGGCCACCCAGCCTAGGATAGGTCTATGTTGCTAAGATGTGCCGAGCCTAGACCTGGACAGCTAATCTCCTTGTGCATGGCTCCTTCCCAGCAAGTTCCAGGAAAGCAGGGCTGTTATTGCATTGAAAATGCCTTGGGGAGTTTGAGCAAAAAGAAACCCCATGATAGAACAAATTTGTAAAACAAAATGCTCTCTTTGCCTCTGTTTTTAAGTCTTAATTCCAGTTTTATAAAAGGAAGCTCACTTGTAAGTAATTAGGGATGAGAGCAGATGGTCGGGAATGGGGTATTACTTCACAAGCTGGCCAGCTTTTTTAATGAGGGGACAAAGGCAGGCAGTAAAGAATTTGTCTGGTCTTTGTCTAGTTGCTGGGTGGCACTTCCAGAGTGATGGGGGTATCTTTCTTGTGTGTGTGTGTGTGTGTGTGTGTGTGTGTGTGTGTGT